>BGPR01030517.1:0-18612 GCA_013235015.1 Araneus ventricosus
AATTTTACTCTTTAAAATATTTTCCTAAATTTTACTCTTTAAAATTTTTTTTCCTAAATTTTACTCTTTAAATTTTATTATTTATAAATAAAACTGTTATTTTTTCTGGTTTTAACTTCAAATTATGATTCATTTTTAAATTTATTCTGTTTTTTCTTGTTGATTGCTTTTAAGCTCTATAATTTCGAAAGGGGTAGAAGTCTATTTTTTGTATTTTTTCGTCGATCATGCAAAAAATGAGGTTAAAGATGAAAAGGAAAAAAAACAGTAATTTCATCATTAGATTTTAATTAAAATTTAGAATTGAAATGAAATTCTAGTATTGTCAGAACTAGATAATTTTTCTATTAAATGTTTCAGAGATTTATAATTAAACTAAAGCTGTTAAATCTTTCAAAGCAAGAAACATTACCATCAATAAACGAAACTCCATTTTACAATTAACAAGAATACAATATAACCATTATTCGCATTTTTCCTTAGAAAGATCTGAAATTATGTGTTTCATGAAGTATTGAAAAGCAAAACATCAGCAAAAAACGTAGACTATGTTCCAAGTAATTATATCAAGCTTATTTTTAATTAGGGTATATTTTTAAATATTACCCCAGAAAGAAGGAATTTTAAAATATGTCATGAAAAAGCCTTATCAATAGGTTTCTCTCTTTTATTCACGTGATATTTAAAATATGATAAATGTTTGTCTACTGTTCGATAACGCATGAAAATCTCCATTTTTGGTGTCTACAATTACTTTATTCTAGTAATTGTGGGTTATTTGCCTTATATTGAACAAGAAATGTTGATAAATGCAATATGGTAAAGCGAATTTGTTTTCTCGTATCACATTCTATAATATTTACATAGATAACTGCTATGCAATACTTTATTTCACGTGTATAAAATATCTAGTATAAATTTCCATTAGTGCAATTTTATTTTTTTTCTTGCTACAAAATAATACATTAAAAAACTTTTCTAATGAAATGCTAGAAATAATATTTAATGTCGCATTTCATAAAAGAGACAGGTCATGCAGTGTTGAATTTTTTTGTAACTAGCTGCGTTGTTCGGGATAAAAATACTTTCATGTCTAATATTTTTGACGTAAAAAACTACTTTTGTATAGAAAATTACAATACCCAAAATTGTAATTTTGGGTACTGTAATTTTCTGAATCGTCTGAAACGTTCTTTAATTAAAATGAGAATATCAGCGGAACCAGACGATTTTTTAAAAACCGTCGATAGCTAATTTCCTCCATAAGTTATTAATATCTATTGCACAGGTGCTTCACATTTTGTTCATAAATCTTGCACTATAAGAAAGATTTTAACGGATGTTTTGGGACAATTACATAGTAAGTAAAGTTTTCATTAAGAAAAGCGTTAGAATAAATATGAATAAAAAATAATAACATTCGTCTTCATCCAAAATTCTTCTAATGTGATCTTGCAACAGTTCTTTTGTATTCTTGTTCTTCACCAATAAAAAAAGTGTTATAAATTGTAAATTTTATACACAATTTAATTTTTGAAAAAATTATTAAAATCAGGGCAACGAATTGAACGGAAATGAAACTTGTGTTACGAAAAGCTAATTTTTTAAACTTTTATTATGTGTAAAAATAGTTTTTGTGATGTAATAAGTATTTTCGAAAAATATCACGGAAAATGCCAAAATCTTGCTTAATTTCCAATTAACTGAAATTTTAATAGGATTTGGGACTTTTAAAAGTCAACGGTTGACTCTCTAATTTCAGAAATAAAGGTAAATTAGTTCAAGGTCTAACCGTTGCCCAGCAACGGAGTAGCTATAAATTTGTGTTATTTCAACATCGTCAGCACGTAATTAACAATTATTAAACTTTAAAAAGTTAATAAAAATTGAAGGAAAAATATTACAGATATCAAATTGGTATCATTGAAAAGGAAAGATTGTGAACTCTAATATGGTGGAAAAATATTTTTGGGAGATAATTTGCTCCTAACTTACAGTGAAAAAACGGTTTCGGTTAATTTCTAATTAACTGACTGTTTAATTAACATTTGTACTTTGAAAAGTTGACAGTAATCTGCCCCTTGTCTTATTTAATAAGTGTGCAAAGTTTGGTTGAAATCAGTGTCGTGGTTTAGGAGGAGATGTGGAACATTCATACATACAAACATACATGCAAACAAACATACATACAAAGAAACATACAAACATACATATAAACATACATACAAACATGCATATAAACATACATATAAACATACATATAAACATACATACAAACATACATATAAATATACATGCGAACATGCATGCAAACAAACATACATACAAAGAAACATACAAACATACAAACAAACATTCATACAAACATACATACATACAAAGAAACATACAAACAAACATACAAGCATACAAAGAAAACATGATACATACAGATATTGAATATATAAACATACATACAAACATACATACAAACATCTATATATAAAACATATGACATAAAACATATTATTGCAAACACAATGAAAATAAAATGATTCATAGAAAACATAAACAAAAATCCATACAAAACATTATTATTACAAGCACGTAAAACAAACGAAATTACACAAACATACAACAAACATACATTACATACAATTGCTACATATAAGACATACATACAAACATTACACATACAAACATTTACGTATTGTAAAACATTAAGCATACAAAACATATGTATATAAACATTACATATACATTAAGACACAAACATACAAATGTAAACGATTCCATACAAACATACATACAGTTAAAATGATGCAAATACATACATTAAAAGAAACATACAAACATACATAATAAAGAAACATCATCACATGGGCCAAACAAAATAGAAACATACATACATACAAAGAAACATACAAACATACTTATAAACATACATACAGACATACATATAAACATACATACAAACATCCATATATACAAACATACATACATACAAAATTACACATACATACAAAACATACATGTTATTGGCCAAACATACATTACATTGCTAAACATATTAATTGCCAAACATCCATATATACAAACATACATACATACAAACATTAGATACATACAAACATACATACATGATGCAAACATACATTACAAACACGCATAGAAAACATATTAACTTAAGAATAAACATTATACAAGACCTAAATTGATCCATGGGTAGAAACATACAAACATTCCATACATAAATACGTACAAGCATGCAAAAACAAACATTCATACAAACATGTAATCATCATAAAACATAACGTACAAGCATACAAACAAACATTCATACAAACATACATGTAAACAACATATGCATAAGCATTAGCAAAAGCATACAGTAATAATAAACAGAACATCTCAATACAAACATAAAACAAACATACATCACATAAAACAAACATACAACTATATATAAGATATATTGCAGCGATGCCAATTGAACATTACAATTGATCCTCTTTATTTATATTAAGATCAGCATTAAAAAGCATTACTAATGTATGCAAAATGAGTATATTGTTCTTCTAGTTTAGAATATTTATAGGTTTTGAGCAAATTTTAGAAATATGAAGTCGTTTTTTTGTCTTTGATGATATGATTTCCATTCGTTCCTTCTGACTTAATTTAATTTAAATTTTATTATCTAAATTTCATTGCTTAACTTCAGTTATTTTGTTGTTCCTGTTTAAGTTAAATTTATTTTATTTTTGAAATTTATTCTACTTTTTCTAGTTGATTGTTTATAAGCCCTAGAAGTCTTTTAGTTTATTTCTAATCAATCCATTTTGCGAGTGATCATATTTTTACTGAAGGAATCTATTTGAAAAATGCGATTGAATGTGGTTGTATAATGGGAAATAGTTCTAGAAACGAAAATAAAATCGAAGGAAAAACATGCAAAGATTTAAAGGTTCTTAGCTAAAAAATGGGATTTAGTTTAGTATCCTAATGAATCTTAAGAAGCTTACTTACTAAAAATGAGGTGTAGAGTAATACACTATTGCGCGTTAATGAGTTTTAGTTTAATATAATGAGGCTTAGCTGGTAAGAAAGAAGCTTAATTAAAGCATAATTAGTTATGTAATCGCTCTCTCTTTATTGGAATAGACTGTCAGATAGCGAGAAGAACAATCCGCCGTGTATGCTGGTGTGGTGGGTATTAAATCATATGTCGTGGGGTGAAAGTTTGAAGAGGGGTGCCAGCTCAGGTGTCGTTCTTTTCATCTGAATGCGGTTCAGAATTACGAGGTTCGTCCCAAATATTTACTCTTAGTGCATAAAGCCAACTTACATCGTAGATGTTTTATAGAATTGTCTCGAACACGCAACCCTGTGGAACCGAAACCGAGACCCTTGGTAAAATGTTACTCTTGAAAAAAGGGAAATGCATATGCAGTGTAACATAAAACTATGAGATTATCAATTACTTAAAATTTCAAAACTGATCGGAAACTAAGCAGAATGCAGCAAAAATTCATTGACTTGAATCTGCTTTCTTCGGATCCGGAAACTAGGATTCTGCAAAAAGACCATTCTTAATAAAATCTTGTCTGGAAAAGAGCAAAATGGATATACAGTGAAACAAAAATGTAATTAATTTTCCGTATTTAATCCAGTATTTATAAATTCGTTTTTTTTTCTTCTTATTTTTAATGAAGTATTTATACATTCATTTTTTTTATCTATTCAAGTGTTTGTAGATTCTTTTTTTCTTATTTAATGAAATTCGGAAAATATTTGTTTAGGTTATTTATCAAGTTTTTATAAATTTTAATCTCATTATTCTCAAAGTATAGACTCGGGAAAAGTTGGAAAAATAGGGCAAAATCCCTTATTTTGTTATTTGCTGTTGACCAAATCCCTTTTCTTTCAGAAACCCCTTTACAAACACAAGTTTTCAAACCAATACAGAAACACCATCAGCACGACAAATAAAGTTACCTTAAATTATAGTTCCTTGAAAGTTAAAAAAATATATATTTCTTTCAAAACGCTATTAATCCCCTTTTCAACAAAAGGGTTACTGAAAAATTAAAACAGCTTTCTTCAAACAAGTTTTGTAGTAAACACCATTTTTCGTCTTATAGTTATTTCGAGTACTTTTTTTCATGAAAGATTTGCCCGAGGCTTGAAAAATCGAGAACGTAATAAATAATGTGTTGAAGTACGCAAAGAAAAAGGAAATTTCTCTATTTACAAAGTATTGTTACAAAGATGTAATGTTGTTTCTGGCCTCGGTAGTCTTATTGTTGGGAAGGGAGTTTTACAGGGTAAGCATGAAGTGACGGGCAGCGGTCAGGCCTGGACCCCTGACCTTGGCGACGAACTTGCGACCATTTTGGCGACCTTAGCGAAAAGTCGAAGATTCCCGAACATGCGATCATTTTCTCGATATCTCCATTAGGAGAGGAGATACTAGAATGCGCTAGATATTTCCATGTGACGTAACAATCAGTCGAGTAAGGGTATATAAATGAAAGCGAACGCCTTCGAGGAACGATTTTGGAGTTTCGCCTGCAGTGCGAGCTGGAAAGCCGGTCAGCTGAGCGCTATCGAAAGTGCTGTTACTGTCATTATTAGTGTTGCTAACTGTTTGTGTTTCTAAATCAGAAAGTGCCAAAGTTTCACAGGGGTAAGTATGGAATGACCGGCAGCGGCCAGGCCTGGACCCCTGACCTTGGCAACGAGGCGACAAATCGAAGATTCCAGAAAATGCGATCCTTTTCTCGATATCTCTATTAGGAAGGAGATACGCTTGAATGCACTAAATAATTCCATGTTACGTCACGGCCTATCGGGCAGAGTATTTGCGAGCTGGCCAGCAGGTGAGCTGAGCGTTATTGAAAGTGCTGTTACTGTCATTATTAGTGATTTGCTGACTATTTGTGTTGCTAAATCTAAAAGTGTTGTTGCTGTTATTACTAGTGAATTGTTTTCTGTTTGTTTTGCTAATCTGTGCAAGAGTTATTGTTCCTGATATCTGTGCTACGTGCTATTCCTGCATATTTGTGAATAAACCTTCATTCTCCATTATCCTGCGTGCTGGACTGTTTGCACCATACACCCACAGATCGATTTTTGTAACAGTATATACCGATATTTCAGTGAAAGCTTAAGAAAATGTATTCTCTTTTTTGCCATTATTACGTTTATTACATATCAGAACGATGAGGCAAAAATAAGAGAATTTTTATTGGCTAATTAAGGTTGTTAGACGAATATAGTCAGTTGTTAAAATTTTACAAGACAGTGGTATACTGGTCAAAACAAGAGAACCGCATACAAAGAGACCGTACACATTGTACATAAAAGAAAGAAATTTTTTCCAAACTCCAATGAAGGTAAGAAATGTTTTCCGTACGTCTGCTAATTTGTGCTTTAATAGATGATATATTCTTAAAAATTGAAATTAATCAAGAAACATTGCAATTAAGTAAACCTCATTGAAAAAGGGCTACAA
This sequence comes from Araneus ventricosus, assembly GCA_013235015.1. Taxonomy (NCBI): domain Eukaryota; kingdom Metazoa; phylum Arthropoda; class Arachnida; order Araneae; family Araneidae; genus Araneus; species Araneus ventricosus. Next base: position 6,494 of record BGPR01030517.1, read on the forward strand.
AATAATTTTTGTTTGAAAAATACTCTTACAACAGTTCATACCCGATAACCATGTAAATGTTTACTGGCAAATTACGTACGTATTTGTTTCTTAGAAAAAAGAATATCTTTCTATTTACAAAGAATAAATCGATATTTCAGCAAACGATTCAAGAAATGAATTTTCTGTTTCCTGAATATGATATTATTATATTTTATCACATTTTAGACATGCGAGGCGAGAAAAAGAGAATTTTGACTGGCTAATTATGGCTTTTTGATTATTGCAGTTAATTATTATAATTTTTAAGCACAATAATATGCATGTTAAAGCAACAAAATTTTACACAAAACAATATAAAGGAGAAAAAGTTTTCAAAACTCCAATTAAAGTGATAAAGGATATCTTTTCTTAAATAAATTCTGTGTAAATTAATCGTCCGCCTTATACTTTTAAATAGATGATATACTTTTTAATGATCGAAATAACCAGAAAATAGCATTATTTTCTGGTTATTTCGAAGAAGAATTTAATTAATTAAAATTTGTTGCTGGAGAACGATTATTTAAAGAGCGTAAGTAATTTTTATTTAAAAAATATTTTAAAACATTACATAAGGATAATCGTGCAAACATATATTGGGTAATTGGTAATTACGGCAATAATTGGTTTTTACTTCAAATGTTTCACCAATGCACGTCATGCAAGGTTTGAAACTAATACCGAATTCATTTGTGTCTCATAAATTATTCAAACATATAGTAGGTAATCGGTAATTACGAAAATAATTGGTTTTTACTTCAAATGTTTCACCAATGCACGTCATGCAAAGTTTGAAACTAATACCGAATTCATTTGTGTCTCATAAATTATTCAAACATATATTAGGTAATCGATAATTACGACAATAATTGGTCTTTACTTCAAATGTTTCACCATTGCACGTCATGCAAGGTTTGAAACTAATACCGAATTCATTTGTGTCTCATAAATTATTCAAACATATATTAGGTAATCGATAATTACGACAATAATTGGTCTTTACTTCAAATGTTTCACCATTGCACGTCATGCAAGGTTTGAAACTAATACCGAATTCATTTGTGTCTCATAAATTACTAGCAGTAAGCGCACGGCGTTGCCTGTGGAATCAGGAATTCGACAAAATAAAAAAAAACCTCCCACAATGACATGAAAAAGTTCTGAAAACAAAACAAAAAATACACATTATTTGATTTTCCCGCGTATTTTTCTTTGCGATAATGACATTTCAACTGTACAAAAACAATACAGAGTACGAGTAGAAACAATATTAAAAAATTACAACGTGAAGATGATTATAATACTGCAAATAAAATATGCGAGACTTAAACACGTTAAGACACTGCCGAACGCACGGCGTTACGCGTCGAATTAGGACTTCAACAGAATGAAAAAAAAAAACAGCCCACAATGACATGAAAAAGTTGTGAAAACAGAAATCAAAACAAAAGATACACATTGATTTTCCTGCTCATTATTTTTTTCGCGCTACAGTACAGAGTATGTTAATGCAAAACAACATTACAAAATTGGAACGTGAAAATGAATATTATACAGCAAGCAAAATATAAAATCGAATCCGAAAATAATAATCGAAGTCATTCATTCAGTTGAAGGTTATGACGTATCCTGAGCTCTGCAGCGTCAGCCAATCAAAATTGCCAGCTACGTTCCGAAGAAGTGCCGCGCGAGGAAACTCTCTAGAGGAAAAATATCTTTCAACTGACCAGGAAAAACTTAATTTAAAAAAACGGGAAAAGATATTTTAACCCTTCTTGTTTTAAATCCGACAGAACCGTTGCGTTATAAGTGAAAAAAATTGAAAATAATAGTGTTATTCGAACGTTGGATGCAGGAAATTTAAAAACAAAAATAAAATTTAGATGGCTAAGCTTACTATTTCTTAAAAATTTCTCAAAATTCAGTAAATTACGTTAGACGTCCAACACAAACTTCATTAGAACGAAAATTGTTCGTTCTATCCGATGGTGTATGGATTGTTTTTCAACGATCATTAGGAAAGATACTACGGCCGTAAACGTGCCAAAAATGACCCAAAACAACACAAAACATTAAATAAAAAAATTTCTAGATTAAATTTTAAAATTTCGGCTTCGAGGTGCATTCAGTCACCATTATGACTACCTGTGTGCCAAATTCCATGGCCATAAGTGGGATAGATTCGTCTGGACATCGTAGACACACACACACGCACACAAACATTGCCTTTGATAAGTATAGATTCAAAATATAAATGAAACTGTCTTCTTTCGTATCCTTTAACGATGAAATTAATCAGGAAATTTTTAATTCAAGATTTGACGTCATTTAAAGATGATGTCGGAAAAAAATCATTGGATAAAGACATATTTGTTTATTTTTATTTTTGAGAAATAATCTTAAAATAGTGCATACTGGATAAATATGCAAATATGAAAAATATACTGGATAATTGCAGCAACAATTGTTTTCCAATTCGGTTGTTTTCGCAACGAAGACCTTTTAAGAATTAAAAGTGGTATCTAAAATCTGTAACAGTAGCTCTCAGAATAAGGCAATATCTCTGTTTAGAAAGAATATGTCGATATTTCAGCCAAAACTTAAGACAATGCATTTTCTTGTTTCTTGAGTGTTCTATTATTATTAATTATTAAATCTTATAAAAATTACACTCTAAAAGGAAAATATTTATCAGCGAATTAATTGTATGATGAAAAGCTGTCAGTTAAAAATAGCGATATGTGTGTTTGTTAAGACCACAAAATGCAAGATGAAACACAAATAATTTTTCAAAACTTCATTTAAGGTGATAAATACAGTGAAACCTTCCTATAACGATACTTTCTTTAGTCTCGGCGGAATTCCTATTTAGTCAATATACAGGGTTCCAAATTATATCAATTACACCCCCCTTAACTTCTAAACGGTGACTGCTTAGGCCATAAAGTTGGTATAGTAAAAAGGCTATGCGCTACTCGATGAGACAACTTACAACGCCATCTATCGGCAAATTTTGGAATTAGTGGTCCTATCTCGTAAACAGTGAAAATACGAGAAAAACGTCAATTAGAAAGTTGTAGAGCACTCTCGATTTAGTACGAAAAGATACATTGCGCACATTACTACTAAAAACAGAATGTAATAAATTAACATTTGTTTGATTGTGATTTTCAACACTATGGCGTCGTGAAACACGAGCGAAGCGAGAAAAGACCTTCTTATGGGGACACATAAAAGGGCAGGTATATGCGACCCCTCCGACAACATTGCAGGATCTTCGACGACGCATTACTTATGCGTGTGCCTCTGTAACACCTGCCATGTTGCACAATGTTCAGCGAGAAATCCAGTCCAGAGTGCAATTGTGTATAGTGGCTAACGGAGAGCATTTTGAGCAATATAAATAAATGATCCAGAAGACAGGGACGTGTCTCAGTTTCTTTCTTCCACTCTTTATGACATGACAATTTTCGAAATCGTCGCCAAAAAAAGTTTCCTTTTTTGCATTCTGTTTTGAGTATTAATGTGCGCAAGGTATCTTTTCGTACTAAATCGAGAGTTCTCTACAACTTTTAAATTGAGTTTTTCTCGTATCTTTCACCGTTTACGAGATAGAACCACTAATTCCAAAATTTGCCGATAGATGGCGTTGCAAGTTATTTCATCGAGTAGCGCACAGCCATTTTACTATACCTAGACACCAACTTTGTGGCCTAAGCTGTCACCGTTTAGAAGTTAAGGGTTAATCTGTCACCGTTTAGAAGTGACAGATTAGGCCACAAAGTTGGTGTCTAGGTATAGTAAAAAGGATATGCGCTACTCGATGAATGAACTTACAACGCCATCTATCGGCAAATTTTGGAATTAGTGGTCCTATCTCGTAAACGGTGAAAGATACGAGAAAAAAGTCAATTAGAAAGTTATAGAGCACTCTCGATTTAGCACGAAAAGATACTTTGCGCTCATTAGTACTCAAAACAGAATGTATAAAATGAAATTTTGTTTGATTGTGATTTTCAACACTATGGCGTCGTGAAACGCGAGCGAAGCAAGAAATCCATTGCAGAGTGCAAATGTGTATAGTGGCTAACGGTCAGCATTTTGAGCAATATAAATAAATGATCCAGAAGACAGGGACGTGTCTCAGTTTCTTTCTTCCACTCTTTATGACTTCTATTGACTTTTTCTCGTATCTTTCACCGTTTACGAGATAGGACCGCTAATTCCAAAATTCCCCGATAGATGGCGTTCTAAGTTGTCTCATCGAGTAGCGCATAGCTTTTTACTATACCAACTTTATGCCCTAAGCTGTCACCGGTTAGAAGTTAAGAGGGGTGTAACGGATATAAGCGGAAACCTTGTATTTTCAACCTGTCTGCAACGATAATCACTTTTAAGTCTCGCCTGTATACTATGATAATTTTATCTCTTTAGAAAGCTGGTACAGCACAATCCCGATTCTATTTTTCTTAGGAAAACGACAGCCCGTGGTCGTGAATGTCACATAACAAAGAAATGGGGAAAGAGGGCTAGAATCCGGAGCCTGTAGTACAAGGGGAATCCGAGTGGGGGGCTAGGGATTGAAATATGACTCCCCCACAACTCCTGGATGTGAAAGTCAAAGCAGCTCCATAAGCTGTTTGGTGGTTAGCTCTTGGCTGTGCTATCCCACTTGCTCATAGACATCATTGTTATCTACTCCCTGTCTCATGATTTTAGCCGAAAGCACAATCTCGTTGACTACGGGGATTTCTCTCGCCTGCCCATTGTGCGAAATGTCGATCGTTAAGCGAGTCATTTTTTAACAATTTGGTTTGGTCTTTATGTAAATTACCCTTTAAGCGAGGTTCTACTGTATTTACTATTGCCGAAAACAATGCAACGATACAAGGACGTATGTCGGAATCATCAATTACTTACCCAGATAGCAATTTTAATTTGCAGCAATCTTGCTCTGCAAATCTGCAAGCTTGCAGCAAGTTTGACACGGAAAGAGTGCAAGCTTGAAACAATTTATTGCAAACGGCGAAGTCACTACGCGGCGAACTTGCAGCAAGCTTGTTGCGGCAAACACATTGCAAACTATAGCAACCACCGGGAGTGACCTCCCCTAAACTTTCTCGTATACTTTTCAAACATTTGTCATTTCCCTTCCCCCTGCGTTGATAAAAAGTTCGAACCAACTGTAACCCAGAATGCAGACTATCAGAAGGTTTTTCATTGTTGATTATAGTGAAAGTAAAATATGTAGGTGAAGAATCATATTCAAAAAGATACGTATGTATTAAAACTTCGCAATATTTATTTTTTTTATCAAACTATAGCAATGCGAGTTCCGCGTGCGGAGAAGAAAACAGAATAGCTTGAGCATGCGCAGAGATTGCTTTCAATACGCAAGTAAAACGAGACGCCCTAAATGTTTGCGTCCTTACAAACTCTCGCCGCCAGAATTGGTTTTTGGCAAACTGCCAAGTTTCAGAGTATCCCTTCTTTGCACAGGCATTTACGCACGAGCATGGAGTAGAACAAGTATGCTACTATACAGACCGACAGACAGTCAGCCCGTTGACGGATTTGGTCCAAACTATTATACGGACCTACATTCATGACGATAAAACTGTGTACCAAATTCTATGCATCTGGCTTTTCGAGTTATAGCGTTCGCATGACTTCGGACATACAGACAGACAGACTTCCAGTTGACGGATTTTGTCCAAAATTTGATAGAAACATTATGTTTAAAGACCACATACCAAATTTCATCCCTGTATCTCTAATAGTTTTTGAGTTATCGTGTTCACAGACACATACACAGACAGACATAATTCCCAAATTGTGTTTTTCGGACTCGGGGAGGTCTAACACGTGGAGATCCGGATTTCAGGAAGTTTGTTGCAAAGTTGTCGCGTCAAATTTGTCATGACAAGCTAATATCAAGAAAAATAAAAGTTGCTGCAAGTGTACATGCTATCTGGGTAACACCCCAAGAAAAGCATTTATTATTAAGAGATCTGAATAAAATCATTTTTTCAGCTTCAATAGCTTTTAATTCGTCTGCTGCCTTAATTGTACAGAAAAAAAGCTTTTAAATTTAATGCATTAATTGCAAGTCAGAGATTAGAAATCTATGATGTAAATTCGGGATTCATAAAAAAATACAAAACTTATCACATTTAATGCACGAACAATTCATGTTTTCTCACAATTTGTCTTAAGAATATTTATTTTTCTTCCACTTTACTAATTCATCGTATATTTTGTTCCTGTTACATGCACTTATTAAAATAGTATTTCCAATGACTTTTATTCTTCTGCTTTCATATTCGTAACGGCTTTGACATAAGCGTAGTCTTGTTTTCATGATTTTTATCATAAAAGAATATAATACTGTCAAATGAAAATAATGCACAAATCATTACTTTGATTACAAAAAAATTAAATTAATAATTTCAGAAACAATAATAGACTACATCCAATATCTAAATATGATCATAAATCTAAATATAATTTCAGATTTTAAAATATGGGGAGAATATCTTTGGATAACAAAACATGAAAACGAAAAAGTTGCGAAAAAAGTATTATAACGAATTTTCGCTTTGTGATCAAATTATTATTATAGTTTGTATTTATTTTCCAATTTTATTTGGTTGAAGTATTAAACTGAGTTTTACCGGTATATTCTGTATTTTATCCTTTTCATACGCATACTGTTAGTGAGTAATTTTGCGTATTTTTACAAAAATCGTTCTGTGGGTTTATGGAGGAAACAGTCCAACACACAGGATAATGGAGAATGAAGGTTTATTCACAAATATGCACGAAAAGCACGTAGCACAGGTAACTGGAGCAAAACCTCTTATACAGATTAGCAATGCAACAGACAATAATTCACAAGTAAAAACAGTAACAGCACTTTCAGATTTAGCAACACAAACAGTCAGCAAATCAGTAATAATGACAGTGCAGCACTTTCAATAGCTCCAAGCTCACCGGCTGACCAGCTCGCACTGCAGACGAAACTCCAAAGTCTTTCCAGTTGATCAACACGCACCTCTGTGATCCAAGCACGGTCCTTTTACAGTCTGCCCGAAAGGCCGTGACGTCACATGGAATTATCTAATACATTCTAGCGTATCTTTTCTCCTAATAGAGATATCGAGAAAAGGATAGCATTTTCTGGATTCTTTGACTTGTCGCCAAGGTCGCCAAATTTGTCGATAAGTCTCCAAAATGGACCACAAGTTCGTCGCCAAACTCAGGGGTTCAAGTCTGGCCGCTGCCGGTCATTCCATACTTACCCCTGTAAAACTCTTTTTCAAACTGTGAGACTAACATTGCCGGGAAACTACATTCCAAGATCGTAACACTATATTTATCTAAATTATTCTCCAAGAAGAGATTCTAATAGTAGTAGCAAAATTCATTATTTCTCATAATTAAACTACTTTCTACTTAGCTTCGTTTTTCCATTGACTAACTTTTACAAGTCCGTGATTAAAAATAGCTTTTTGATACAAATATGGTTTATCTAGTTTTATCATTTCTAAAATTTATCATTTTTCACATCTCACATTTTTTCCCCTCAAACTTCATGAAACTTTAAAACATAAACGATTTGTATAGAATTTTAAAATTCAATAAAACTCCAGAAAAAGTTGTTTTTCTTTTTCTCTATTAGAGCAAGAAATTGACCCTAGGGTAAAAATTTGCTTTTTATCTTAAATATTTCCACCATACAATCAAAAATGTGTAATTGTAGTTTAATTTGATAAGATATTGATTTGAAAGATATATCACAACACGACAGAATCAGTCTGAAACCCTCAGCGCTTCCATTCCGCAGCCGATATTCTGCCACCAGCTTTGCTTTACAGCGAATAAAAATATAATACAAATTTCTAGAAGAAAAAAATAGCGAAACTTAATTTTGATCATCTATTGATTCAATGATCAAATCGCTACGATCAATTTATGACCTAATTTATTGTTTATGTCACGGTAGACATTATTTTATTAACCAACCACAGTCCCTTTTTGCTTTACGGAGAAAGAAAAACAAGAAAGATTAATCGATGAAAAGTTAGTACGGAATTGTAGACAAATTTGATAAGATACTGATTTGAAAGATGTATCACAACACGACAGAATCAGTCTGAAACCCTCAGCGCTTCGATTCCGAAGCCGATATTCACCCTCGTCTTTGCTTTAGCAGAACAAAACGCCGTCCCTTACCCGTAGCGCGTGACAGATCGTCGCCGAACGAGTTTGATGGGCAAGACAAGAGATTTATTTGAGAGAAAAGAAAAAACAAGATAAACGAAAAGACGGAAATATATTCACTATATAACAGGCATTTTCACTTTTACACTATTGAGTTCGTATGAGTCTTCTTTTCTTTTGGATTGGCTGATCCTTTCTTCTTATTTGGAGGTGGAAAGATGTCGTGATTGAACAACAGTTCAGCTCAGCTGGGATCTTTATAAGGCTAGGGAGGCGGAAAAAAATCTCTCGTTTCCTCATGTTGATGATCCACGAGTGGTGCTTTACAGCGAGATAAAAATTTCATTAATTTCAGAATAAAAAAACTGCGAGACTTAATTTTGGAATCAACTATTGATTCAACGATAAAATCGCAACGCATCAATTTATGACCTATTTTATCTTTTATGTCACGGTAGACTTATTATTTTTATTACGCAAATCACAGTTCCTTTTTGCTTTTGCGGACTCATACACCAGTAAATGTTCAATCGTGAAAGTTAGATGTGAACTAGTTTGTCTTGGGTTAAATCTATTTGATCTATTTCTCAATTCCCAATTTTGTGGTTTGCTGACCATGATGGCTGATCTGCATACTTTGCTCCCTTCCCTAACCTTTTTACCACATTGTACTAATAAAGCGATTTTTTAATTTTTGTTTTAAGTCTTGACTATAAGTTTTCATATTAGAGATAACCCTGGAATGAGGAACTTACTTTTTCAATTAAAATTACTTAATTAATTTAATTAATAAGTAAAAGTTTTAATTTTGCCTTCAGCTGCCCTTTGGTACTTGTTCCTGGAACTCTATTTTCCGTGTTCTTGTGAATACTGTGACGATAAACGGCCATATTGCAAAGATTAAAGTTGATTGACGTGATTAAAGTTGAACTTTAAAGTACCATCTCTAGATAAAAGGTTAAAAAGAATTAAAAAAACAGTGAAACTGGTTTGAAGAACAAGAAATTGAATACAGGTAATGACCTTCTATTTTTACCTTTCTTCACCGATTAACAATTAAAATTTAATCTTTTATCGGTTAAGATAATCTTATTTGTTATTCGTTTGGAATATTCACTCTTGTATTTCGAACAGTTCCTGCCCGAATAATCTCTCTAGAAAAATGTCTACGTCCCTACATACGCCTACAAAAGATATCTCCAAAACGCCGGAAGAAACACTTATTGAATGAACGAAACTGAAAGATGGTAACATAAAAGTGAAAAAGAAAACCCCATTTCGCTGTTCGAAAAAATATTTAATCTAAAATGGTGGAATTCCTTGATCGATTCCATCATTCAATTTGAAATGTAACTTCATTTGAGGAAAAGGAATTCACCAAGAGAAAGAGCGAAAAAATGGCGCGAACTGTAAAAAAACGAAGACTCTAGAACACACAGAGAATTTTTATCTCTCGCTAAAATACCAAATCCCCGCAGGCTTTACCAGAAGAACCCAAGAAGATTTGTGTGGAAGAAAAAGATTATTTTTCTTCATCTTTTCCCGACCTTTTCATCGTGTTCTTCTATTTCATTATGCAGCTGGTAAGATTCCATAATTCTTTCCCTTTGATACGAGTTGCTACAGCACAGAAACGTTCCCTACCGGTATGTGAGATCCAAAGTCTAAAGTTCGGAAATTTTGAAGAATTTGGATTGGTGTGCGAGAAGTGAGAGGGATGAAAGCTCTGAGCATGCGCAGGAATATCGTCTGCTATCCCCACTTCACTTCCGAATCTCGGCCATCTCTTAACAGTCACACTTCTTGGGAACTCCGGACGGTGTGGTTGGAAAAACAGCTGAGAGGGAAAGTTTGAAACGAGAGACGGCGTGCTGTCCGCGAGTTAGATGTATTTACAGAGTTGGCTTCTTGAAGTAAGTGACATCCACTCTACTTTTGATTGACTTTCACTCTACTTTTGATTGACTTCAACTCTACTTTTGATTGATTAATAATTACCGAAGTTTTCCTCATCAAGAACTTGATAAATAACTATATTTCGTTTGAAAAATACTTTTGCGAATCTATCACGAATAATTGAAAATCTTCGAGCGCACTTAAAAGTGTTAAGTTTGAAAATCGTTTTCTAATAGCATACGATTATATTTGCGATTAATACTTTCGAACTGAAAGGAAGTTGCCAACGGAATGATTTAATTAAGAATCTTAGTTCAAATACAGCTTCTTCTTTAAAATAATATAGATTCTTAATATCGATTCTTTTGAAAAAATACTTTTGCGGATCTATCACGAATATTGAAAAACTTCGAGCGCACTTAAAAGTGTTAAGTTTGAAAATCTTTTTCTATTAACAAACGATTATATTTGCGATTAATACTTTCGAACTGACTGAAAGGGATTTTTATGGAACCGTTTTAGGTAGAATCTTAGTTCAAATATATAGCTTCTTCTTCTTTAGAATAATATAATTCTTTTTTGAAAATACTTTTGCGGATCTATCACGAATAATTGAAAATCTTCGAGCACTTGCCAAAAGTGTTAAGTTTGAAAATCGTTTTTCTAATAGCATACGATTATATTTTGCGATTAATACTCGAACTGAAAGAGTTGTAACGGAGTCGTTAATTAGAATCTTAGTTCAAATATGGCTTCTTCTTCTTTAGAATAATATAGATTCTTTGAAAAATACTTTTGCCGGATCTATCACGAATAATTGAAAATCTTCGAGCGCACTTAAAAGTGTTAAGTTTGAAAATCGTTTTCTAATAGCATACGATTATATTTGCGATTAATACTTTCGAACTGAAAGGAAGTTGTAACGGAGTCGTTTAATTAGAATCTTAGTTCAAATATAGCTTCTTCTTCTTTAGAATAATATAGATTCTTTTGAAAAATACTTTTGCGGATCTATCACGAATAATTGAAAATCTTCGAGCGCACTTAAAAGTGTTAAGTTTGAAAATCTTTTTCTAATAGCATACGATTATATTTGCGATTAATACTTTCGAACTGAAAGGGAAGTTGTAACGAGTCGTTTAATTAGAATCTTGATTTCAAATATAGCTTCTTCTTCTTTAGAATAATATAGATTCTTTTGAAAAATACTTTTGCGGATCTATCACGAATAATTGAAAATCTTCGAGCGCACTTAAAAGTGTTAAGTTTGAAAATCGTTTTCTAATAGCATACGATTATATTTGCGATTAATACTTTCGAACTGAAAGGAAGTTGTAACGGAGTCGTTTAATTAGAATCTTAGTTCAAATATAGCTTCTTCTTCTTTAGAATAATATAGATTCTTTGAAAAATACTTTTTTTGCGGATCTATCACGGCAGATAATAATTGAAAGAAAATCTTCGAGCGCACTTAAAAGTGTTAAGTTTGAAAATCTTTTTCTAATAACCTGATTATTTGCGATTAATACTTTCGAACTGAAAGGAAGTTGCAACGGAACCGTTTAATTAGAATCTTAGTTCAAATATATCTTCTTCTTCTTTAGAATAATATAGATTCTTTTGAAAAATACTTTTGCGGATCTATCACGAATAATTGAAAAACTTCGAGCGCACTTAAAAGTGTTAAGTTTGTAAATCATTTTCTATTAGCAAACGATTATATTTGCGATTAATACTTTCGAACTGAAAGGAAGTTGCAACGGAACCATTTAATTAGAATCTTAGTTCAAATATAGCTTCTTCTTCTTTAGAATAATATAGATTCTTTTGAAAAATACTTTTGCGGATCTATTATGAATAATTGAAAATGTTCGAGCGCACTTAAAAGTGTTAAGTTTGAAAATCGTTTTCTAATAGCATACGATTATATTTGCGATTAATACTTTCGAACTGAAAGGAAGATGCAACGGAGCCTTTTA
>BGPR01030518.1:0-18611 GCA_013235015.1 Araneus ventricosus
CTGATGTACTTCGTTCAGTACGTATTGCTCTCCGGGCTTGAACTCGTCCCATGGTTCTACAGACGTAGACATACCACAAGCCATGGGGGGTTTTGTCTGCTCTTGCTTACATTTCTCCTCCTTAGGACAGCGTCTCGCTGCTTTCTTGTTTGACTCCTTGTCACTGGTCTTCTAGACACTACCATGCTGTTCTTCACCCAGGTATTTCTTTGGTTCGTAGTAGGGTTTAATTCTGAGCATGGACAACATCCCTTTGGTTACGTCTCTTTTTATCCGTTTCCATGCTTTCCACTTCATAGGTCACTTCAGACATTTGGCGAGTAATTCTATATGGACCGAAGTAACGACGCAGCAGTTTCTCCAGACGACTTTTTCTAATTGGGGTATAAACCCAAACAAGATCCCCAATTTTATAGGAAACAGACCGAGCGTCATATCGTCGCTTGTCGAAGCCTGAGCGTCCTTTATGTGTATTTAGCAGGATTGTCTTGCTTCCTCAGATCTAGTGATGAGTTGTTGAACATAGCTATCGTCATTGGTCTTGATCATTATTTGTGAGGCAAAATGACATCGATTTATTGATGTTACGACCATAGATCGATCAAGAAGAAGGGCTGAATCTGTACTATTTTGCTTTGCAGAGTTGGCGTAAAACGTCACATGCCATTGTCCCAGTTCGCACTTCCACGTAATTAATACACGTGACAACATGTCGGCAAACGTTTTATTGAACCTTTCCCGTCAATCCATTTGTCTGTAGATAGGCGGTTGTCAAGGTGGGAAGTCTGACATAATTCGTTTATGAACTGCAGATTAGACGAAAAGTGCGTCCACGATCGCTGATCGGCATCTCCAGCAGGAGAGCCATGTTTAAGAATAATTTCTCTACTATAAATTTGGCAACTTCGGTGCTTCCCCGGTGGAGGCAATGCTTTTGTAACGGTGAATCTTGTCAGGTAGTGTGCAGACAATGATCCACCAGTTTCCACTTCAGTGACGACCAAACAGATCAATACCGACTTTAGCAAAGGGTATATCAGGGTATTTCTATTGGATTTGAGATCGTCCTGGGAGGAAGTTAGAGTCTTTCGCCTTTTAGCATTCTTTGCAATGCGAGATGTATCTTCGGGTGCTCGTATAACCCGGGCCAGTAGTACTTGCGTCCTAATACGATGTAGGTCTTTAGCAAATCAGTGGTAACGTTGCAACATCATGAAGGCTTCGCAGTATATCTCCTCGAAGTTGCTTTTGGCACTACCAAAAGCCACTGTTGCCCATAGGATCGTTTTCTTGTATAGAACGCCGTCTTTTAGAAAGGTAATTTTGATATTCATCTCCTCGCTTGAGAGCAGTATTGGACTTCAGCTTTGGATCTTTCAGCTGTTCTTTGATGTATTCTGTGACACTTGCAAGGGTTGGAATCTCGTCGCACGTCTCCACTGGGGATTGATATAAGAGGGTTTCTTGAGAGTAGATGGCATCAGAATGCTTACGCCTTACTCTTGCCGAACGAAATGAGTATTACTCACCTTAATCAATAGGTGCCCATCTTGCAAGTCGACCAGATGGATCTTTGACATTGGCGACCAGCATAAGTGATGGTCCGTCACTACGGCAAGGGTTACCAAAAAGATAGGGACGGAATTTGCTTATGGCCCAGATGACATGAGCATTCCTTTCGTAGTGGAATAGTTCTGCGGCTGGGGTCAGGGTCTTGAAGCGTAGGCGATTAACTTTCTGACCATCCTGCATCTGTATAGTACGGCGCCAATACCATACCCGCTAGCATCAGATGTATGGGGTGTCGCTTCCGGTTGGAAATGTCCTAAAACGGTGGCCAATTAACGATTTCTTTAGCGCGGCAAATGAATGTTTCATGGCGATTTCAAGTAAATTTCGCATCTTTCTTTATTAATTCCTGCAGTGGTCGGGCAACGTTTACCGAAATTTTTGATGAAGCAGCGATAATACGAACATTCCAAGGGAAACTGCAGACGTGGCTATGTGAGAATAGGGAAACTTTCGACGGCTGCTATCTTTTCTGGATCTCGTCGGCAGGTGATACCATTAACAACTACTTTTTACCGAGCAACATTTGCCCAGGTTTAGAATGATCCTGCTCCTTGGATGCATGTCAAAACTTTCCTCAAAGCACTTGATGTTCTTGGAAATTCGGCGCAAACGTTATGTCGTCCCCAGGTAGCTTCCGACAAATTTTCATTAGAGGCCTCAGGTACAGAGTCATCGTTCGCTCGAACTGGCTGGCAGGTGCGTTACACAATCCAAACGGCGTTACTTTAAATTCGAATAGGCCATCTGGGGTCACAAGGCAGTCTTACTATCTTTATCATCTAGCTCTACTTGCCAATGCAGACTTCAAATCCATCGTTGAAAATCTGTGCTCCAGCGAGACAGTCTAAAGCGTCATCTATTCAGGGGCAATGGATAAACATCTTTCGTGACTTTATTTAGTGTTTCTATAATCCACGCACCAAAATGCCATTTCACCATTTTTCTTCTTCACAAGGACTACGGGGGGACGATACGGACTTTCCTGACGGTTAATTACATCTTCTTTTAACATTTTTCTACTTCTGTTTCAATAGCCTCGGCAGCAGATACTCGATAAGGTCTATGTTTTTATTGGAAGACTGTCACCCAGTAATCTTGTGCTTGACAGGTCGTGTTTCGTAGTTCCTTCAGTACCCTGTTGAAATCAAAATGTCTCGAAATCCTCATAGTAGATAGATGTAGAAGATATTCTTTTTCGTCTGAAGTCAGCAATTCCGCATCTAGGAGTTTTCAATTTTTCTCTTGTGTTCCTTTTCTGGACGATGATTCTTGATGTCTTTCTCACTGGATTGACGTCATTTGAGCAAATGGTATTCTCTTCTAAATTTGTCAGCGTTCCTGCATGTTCATTCCTTTGGGTATCCAGTTGTGGTTGTGGTAGATAGTTCATGAGAAAGCTTACAGGTGCCCTGTTCTACCTTCAAGAAGTGTGGCTGGCATACAAATTTCTTTTCCATACGGTAGGTACTTATTGCGGTAATCAATGCCTTCTTGGAATTATTAATGGTTGGGCTAAGAATTTTCAAATTTGTTTTATGGCATTTTGCTTCGATGACGTAATCATGGCGGCAAACAAAGACAGTTCACTGGTTTCAGTGTCTTCTGCGAGTAGATCTGCAAATTAAGATTTCTTCACTTTCACAGTCATACGGCATCAGTTGCACGGAAAAAATTCCCATCTAATATCATCTGGTACATTCACAGAGCCTTTCTAGAAATTCAAATGGTCCAACGTTTTCCATTTTAAGTCGATTTTAAGCACGCATCGTCCTGAAGATGCTACGGTTTCCTGCATCAGCGGTTTTTTTTAAATTGTGGGTCCTTTTCGGAAAACGCCAAGACGTTGAGTCATTCGTAATTCGTCGGATATAACTGAAAAATCAGCACCCGAGTCGACGAGGCTCTTACATTGTCCATTTTGCTTTAGCAAGTGGTGTTCTCCTTAATCTGTGAAGGTGGTATACGGCGGAGGATTTTGTTTCGGTGCGGCCTCACCTCCAGGTCGCCTGATCCTAAGGAATTTTCTCATTGAATCTCGTCGAGGGAGCGGCTGGATCGTACAGGTGATTGACTGTCTTCGATTAGAGGCGGCGAGGATAAGAGAACTGCTTCTTTGACAGGTCGGCATTAATGGCGAATAAGTTGTCAACGTCAATCTCCGTAACTTTGAATTGATTCCATATCGAAATCTAGTCCGTCGTATGAATATGGAGTGCGGTTGGCTTTAGCTGAAGCGAAAACTTGGCGTCGTTCTCGACGGTACTGAAGACGATGTCCTGGGCGTCCACAATGGCAATAAAGCGGGACATTGTCGTGGATTCGCCCAGACGTCAGTTTGAATTGGGTGGCGTTGCTTCTTTGTATTCGTCTTTGTTGTAGCCTGTGAATTCCGAACGTCCATTATGGGGCAATTGTTCGTCTTGAGGGTCGATAGTGAGGATAATGCCTGCATGATCATGGACGATAGATGCGACGTCAGCGGTAAGATTCAAGTCCATACTGGAGGTCTTGTACTTTTAGGCCAAATCGCTTGAATCTCTTCCCTACAAGTGCGAGAGAGATTTTAGATCGTCTTCCTCAAGTCCCGAAGAAGCTTGTAGAGATGTTTGGAAGTCTCTGGGTTTCTTTTGTATTCGCCTCCTCCACCAAGTTTTTCAATTTGGCAGCCTTCGACCAGGTCTTTTGTTGTGGAAGTAGTCTTGGACCAGCAGTATAGCAATTTTTTAGTTCTTCGTTTATCCCTTTCATGAGGTGCGCTATCACCATTCTCGGGCATAGATTGATTGACTCGGCATAAGGAAAGGACATCTTGTATCAGACTCGGAACTTTCTCCTGGAAGTTGTGCTCGAGTCTGAAGCAGTCTCTCGGCTTGGCGTCTGTTTTCCTCTATTCTGCAGAACGTCTTTTTCAAACTTTCTTGAAGAGCGGCCCAGTTCGACAGAAATCATTTTCGTTGTTGTCAAACCATAGTCTAGCAGTATCGGCGAGGTAAAATACGACATTCGCCAATTTCGATCATCCCAGTGGTTATAGCTGGCGATTCGTTCAGAATCTTTCCAGCCACCTTGGGGCGTCTTGTTTTTTTTCGTCACCGGGCTTACAGGGATTCCTGGGGAAGCTGGTAGGTTAGAATAGTAAGTCCCATCGGACTACTTGTCTTCCAATAGCTTCGACAGTCATTTTCTTTACTCCTTGTTGGGTTTGGGTAGCAATCAAATTCATGGGAGGAAGTCCTGCTTCACCGAAGACTTTGTCATTGCTTCCTTATGGTAGCAATCGTGAGTACCCGCGCCTCCACAATGCACGTAAAGGATTTATCGTGGTAAATGCGAGAGGATAGAAACAATCCACGATGAAGTAAGATCTCAACTCGAGCTTTATTCAACCCCCAAGTACTATTTACAGAAACTTATATACAGGCATGGAACATTCTAGACTGGAATGTTCTGAAAATAAATCAAAGATTAATTTACATATTATTAATTTGCATATTCTAGAAAAGACGAGAAATGTGAAGTAAATTAAGAAACAAAACATAATTATATGAAATATTTGACCTCTTCCGGGCTTGAACTCACGTCCCATGGTTCTACAGACGTGAACGCTACCACTAAGCCATGGGGTTTTGTCTACTCTTGCTTACAATATTTTAAAAGTTAGTTTTCTCTATTTTCTTGATGCAGTAATTAATTGTATTTCTGGCTTTCATTTACTGATATAATAAAGTTGTTTTGAGAACATAAAATTTTTCATATTTTACATTAGCTTTGAATGCACATGCAATAATATCTAAAACCTGGTCAAGGTGCCCCATTCTCCCCTACTGCAGCTCTGCAGCTCTAATGGACGAGCCGCCACTGCACGTAAGTCTGATTTAATGTGCAATAGGCCCACATAAAGGCGGGGCTTCAGTGGAATCGAGCATGGAGCCCTCCAAGCCCCAAAGCCGAGACCTTACCACTAAGCCACCTCGACCCTCTACAGAAGTAAAGAATAAATGGTTGAAATAATATTTAGAATCAGCATAATTATCATAAAAGCATTTATATCTAACAGACTTACAGAAAATTAATATTTCATTTTTGAAATAATTGTGAAGAGTTGTAAAATAGACGTCCTTTGCTCATGGGTTACATTTCCGGTCGAAGCCAGTGAATTCTTAAGATGCCAAGAATCGTCAGAACTGAGAAATTTGAAAGTATAATATGTTTATAAGAAAATCCGAGCGTCTATTTCCCATACTTTACCGATCATTCTGAGATACGAAAACCCTCCACACTTTTGAGCATGCGCCAGGCGAAGTTGACTTCAGCAAAACAGAGGTGAAGAGAAAAATGGAGGAGAAAGTGTTTACATCTTACTTATAAGCATGCAGAAAGATTTTATTTCCATTTATTGATTTGCTGTAAAAACTAAACTAAAAAAAATTCGACGGGAGGTTGCCTCTGCGAAACGGCCTATGGGATTGAGGGGCGTAGACTTACTTACCTACTCAACTGTGACGTTCTATGTGACTAAAGTAGCTATATGTGACTTTGACCTATGACCTGTGCTCTATGACCTTTCTCTGTTAAATGAATATAATTAAAAAGAACCGGCTATTTCATAGTATCGAAGGCTGATTTTATGTCTAGATAAAAGAGGGCGAGATGTTCCGAAGGCATACGATCTTTAATTGTCTCTATTAGATCATGTATGGCCAGATTACAGCTTTTTCCTTCTCTAAAACCGTATTGATTATGATGTATGATATTGTTTCGATCTAGCCATTTATCGAGTTTTAGACGAAAGAGCCTCTCAATAATCTTGCCAAAGTTGGGAGAAGACAGACAGGCCGGTATGATGTACAAAAACCGGGATCTTTCCCATTTTAAATAGAAAGAAGACACTGGCATTTCTCAGGAAAGTAATTGAATTTAAAACAGATGTTAATTAAGTCAAGTATAAACTCTTTGTCATGGATGAAAACCGCTCTCCTCATCCGAAAATCTATCCAATCAAGGCCCGGGGCTTTTCCACCTTTTAAAGCATTGATTACCATCTCTATATCTTCTAGTACCATAGGTTCAACGTGGCCATTTATTGGGGTATAATCTAAATTGTCTTCTGAAATTCGGCCCGGGAAAAAATTGTCCATTAAATAATTTATTTTGTCTTCTGTTGTGTTGTTGGGTCATTATTTGGATTGACCCCAATGAAGTTTTCACTGGAACTCCTGTTAAATACAAGATTGAACAGGAATCCAAATAACCGCGCTGGCTCGGATGCTGCGCTCACGCAGACGGAGTGAGAGACATGGTCCAAAGCGTCCAAATCACGACAGTTAAGCGGAAGTGCGAGCTACGGCCAATTGAACGGATCAGTGTGAGAAGGCGCGTCACTGCGAAATGAAGCAGCGCGTGAACATCAGGTTTTACTTCAAATTGGGCAAACCGGCGACGGAGACGCATGAAATGTTAGTGAAAGTGTACGGCGTGGAAGCAGTGGGTAAAAAATGTGTTTTTGAGTGGTTTAAACGCTCTAGAGACGGAAAGAAAGATGTCTAAAATGAGCCACGTTCGGGTCGCCAATAAGCACAACTCCAGACAACATCGAACGAGTGCGACGGATGCTTGCGGATGATCGACGGCTGTCTTTGAGAATGATAGCAGAAGAATTGAAGATAAGCCTAGACAGTGTGAGCAACATTATTCAGGAAAATTTGCAAAAGCGTAAGATTTGTGCCCGGTTTATACCGTACAAGCTGTCAGACGAGCAAAAGCGGATGGAAAGCTCTGGAGATTTCATCGACGCGTGTGACCGGAATCCGCAGTTCTTAGAAACAATCGTTACAGGGGATGAGTCGTGGTGCTTCCAGTTCGATCCGGAGACCAAGCGACAGTCCATGGAATGGTGTTCATCGTCGTCCCTCCTCCCCCAAAAAATGTCGTCTAACCAAATCCAGGATTAAGACGCTGTTGTTCGCCTTTTTCGACAGTAAGGGCTTGATCCATCATGAATTTGTACCCTCTGGTACAACTGTCAACGCGGAATCCTACGAGGGAATTTTGAAACGTATGCTGCAACGTATCCGGCGGTTTCAGCCCCAGTTGTACCAGAGTGGTCAGTGGAAACTGCTCCACGACAACGCCCGTCCGCATACTGCCATCCGCGTGAGGCAGTTCCTCGCTACACGCAAGGTGACAGTTCCAAATTCGTTGTTGATTGGAATGTAGGGCCATATTCTGCTATATTGCAAATGTGTAGGTTTCTAGCGGCTATGAATTCAGTCAGTTTTCTACCTCTAAAGTTATCTGAGTCATACCCCCAGCTTCTGGATTTGCAGTTAAAATCACCAACGAAAAGATCAAAACTGTTATAAAAATTAAAATCTCTTAGTTCTCCTATCAAATCTTCTATGTTGTCATGAGGTGGGAAATAGCAATTAAAAATGTCGAAGAGCATGTTATTCAAATGAACTTCAACAGCCACTGTATGGGTGGTGTTGAACTTATATTTTAAACAAAAATCTTAACGTACCTTATAAGTAATAGCCCTTTTGTCTCGAGAAGTGAAGGACTTACAACCAAAGTTCGATTTGGGGGGTTCACCATTATGGTACGGAAGTTTGGAGAGAGGGATGTCAGTCCAGGTGTCTTCCTCGTCATCTGACCGAAGTTCAAAATTATGAGGTCTGACCCAAAATTGCCCTCGTGTTGCTTCAAAACGGGGTGTTAATTTAACTTATTAAACCAGAGAGTATTTTTCATTTCGAAATCTAGTAGAGTTATACAGACAGCTCCTAAGTAAGAATTACAGATAGAAATGCGTAATTTAACGCGATGATTTGCAACAAATTACATCTAAATTTAAAGGAAAGAAACCTTCAAACATTTTTGAATTTCAATTATTTGGTACCCGATTCGTAGCAAACTTGCTAAATTTTTCTTAAAATAAAAATTTTGTTGATAGGTACACGCGTCAAATGAACAATTGTTTCCAATGAAAGAACGATTCTTGGAAATGGAACATGCATTTTGAATTTGGTTTTGGAGATAGATTTCTTCCATTGCAAGGAATTAGAAGTCAGTGGAGTGACAGATTATATTCTGTAATTTTTCCGTCTAGACCAGGATAATTTCCGAGGAATATTGTAACATAGACAGACAAAAGAGCTTTCGATGGTTTCGCCTAACTAATCTTAGGTATTTTCTAACTATAACTAGTTAGATATCTTGCAATCTTCTCCCGCTTTCTTCTTCTTAAGCAAAAGAGAAAAGAATGGACGCGAATTTGTACCTTCGAATATTAAGTATGCAGATTTGGAAATAGAATGTAATCGAAACAAATAGGAGAAAGAAAATTTCAGAAAGTTTACTCTATTATTGTTAGTTTTAATTTTATGTATGAGATTCGAGAAACAGTGGGAGAAAGTGAAAAGTCTTCGTCTGCCTTTGTAAACATTTCAATACATTTACTATTTTTAGTTGAGAAAGTCATACGATATTCTGATTATTTCACTTACGTTTTACAATATCATTACATAAAAAATATAAATTTAGAATATGGGATATCTTTCGAATTGTAGTGTCATAGCCTAGTTTGACCGAGGTTTGATCAAAGATCAGCAGACTTAAAGAATTTCAGCATTATAAATCTAATAGGATCTTGATTAATTTTCTATCTTACACTGTATGTACATTTGATATATACAGATTGTAAGACCAAAGATAAACCCAAGCCCCGGATATAAATCGCGAGAGTCAATGAACAATACGTAACTTGACTTCGTCGAAGTTACTACGGTGAGAATACTCTGAGTTGAAACACTATCGTGAAAGTTCGGTGAACTATGAGAATTCAGCAGTCTATGGATAACTCAGGGTTAGTTATGGGAAACACCAAAGGTCGGTATAAAATATCGAGGTTGACAAACGCTCGATACTATGCAACGGTCCACCACAGGGACTCTTTCCAACCGAAATGCTTTCGGCTAATAGATACTCAAGGTGAGTTTGAGAAATACCGAAGATCAGTATAGGATATCGAGGTTGACAAACGCTCGCTACTATGCAACGGTCCACCACAGGGACTCTTTCCAGCCGAAATGCTTTCGGCTAACAGATACTTAAGGTTAATTTGAGAAATACCGAATATCGGTATAAGATATCGAGGTTGAACGAACGTTCGATAAATTGCAAACGATCCACCACAGGGACTCTTTCCAGCCGAGATTCTTCCGACTAACACGGGGTCATAACGCCCGTTCGTCGTCTCAGTTCCGATTTCTGATTTTCAAAACCAACACGACGGAGATTGTTCTCCTCCTCTTTACTTTTTCATCTCATCTCTCTTATCTTTTTAATCCCTTTTTAAACACCTTACCTTCAAAGGCCAGGGGAGTTTTTGATGAATTACCTTCTGGTGATTCGTCCTCTAGCTGGACAAATCACCCAACCGCAGGCGTGTGCCTTCCTTAATGGTGTTGATTGGATGCTGTCAATCTTAACTGGAGGTCTTTGTAGGCTTACACGCGGGTGGTCTGCCGAAAGAAACCGCACTCCGCTGGCCCCTGTAGGCTTGCGTAAGGTTGCAGACCTACTTACGCTCATCTTGTGTAATTCCCTCTGGGACTTCGGCTGGAGTGGAAGGCCGTCGTGGGAAAGAGGGGGGACATCACAGAATCTATATTGATCAGATACTTTGAGTTAATCTTCACAATATATTTTCTAAAAAATGCATTATTTAAAAAAACTATTATGATAATAATGCGTTGTTTCATATTTCAAATGCTACTGTTAACTTTTTTAATAACAAATCATTGTTATATATGTGACTTAATTAAAGGAATATTGTCATTTTCGTGCGTATTAGTAGGCTTTCGGGGAGTCGGAACCCTAACCCTGCTACTTCGATGTACCTTTTCTCAAAATCTGTTATAGATACATGTTTGAAATTTTTTACAGAAGTAAAGTACATCTTTCTCATTATACTGAAATGAGCTTTTGGTTAATTTTTAATTTTTTATAAATTTACAAACTATTTAATTAGACATAGTGAAATTTTACCCTATTTTGACCCAAAACAATTGTAAAAAATAATATTTTGAAGGTTTTTTTAAAGCTCATTTCAGCATAATGAGAAAGATACTTCACTTCTATAAAAAATTTCAAACATGTTTCTATAACAGATTTTGAGAAAAGGTACATCGAATTGGCCAATTTCACATTTTTTGTTTTGACACAAAAAAATAAATTATTCATTTTTTTAAAAAATTATTTCAGTATAATGAGAAAGATGCACTTCACTTGTATAAAAAATTTCAAGCATAATTTTATAACAGATTTTAAGAAAAGGTACATCGAAGTAACAGGGTCAGGGTTAGGGTTCCAACTACCCTTATGTAATAATCAGAATGTAGGTTTCAGCTAGATCTCAAATTAAGAGCCGAGGCAGAGAATGCTTTCAATTGCCTATCATTGTACACCCAAGTTGTAGACGGTGCCGTCTGGACCCACATTTCTTTTAAAAATCATATGGGGCTAAGAAGTATTTTTCCTTTAAGTTGGTTTCAATGTACTTCTTATTTTTTAAATTTTATTAGAATTTATCGTGTTCTTCAACAAATAAAATATTCGACTTTTGTCAGCATTTCTTATACAAGGATCAACTACGACATAATTTCTTGTGGAAACATTTTTCAGGAAGTTTTGGGGGATGTAAAATCGTCACAAAGACGTGGATATGGCAATTCACTTATAGAAGGCACGTCTAATAAACAATCAAATCCGGTTAAGAAATTTCAGCGTCTTGACCATTCTTGTCAGTTTTCACCCTTTGCAATCGAGAGGTGACTCAATCACCCTTCTAGACGGTGCATCATTTTGCCGTTTATTGATTTGGATGGATAAAAAATTACCTACAAAGTTGTAAGAAGGTTGTAGAATAATTCCAACAAAACCAGTTAAACTAAACAATTAAATTCAGTTAAGAAATTTCAGCGTCTTGACCATTCTTGTCAGTTTTCACACTTTTCACTCGAGAGGTGACTCTCAATCACCATTCTAGACGGCACATCATTTTGACGTTTCTTGATTTCGTTGGATGAAAAACTGCCTACAAAGTTGTAAGAAGGTTGTAGAATAATTCCAACAAAACCATTTAAACTAAACAATTAAATTCAGTTAAGAAATTTCAGAGTCTTGACCATTCTTGTCAGTTTTCACACTTTGCACTCGAGAGGTGACTCTCAATAACCATTCTAGACGGCGCATCATTTTGACGTTTCTTGATTTCGTTGGATAAAAAACTACCTACAAAGTTGTAAGAAGGTTATAGAATAATTCCAACAAAACCATTTAAACTAAACAATTAAATCCAGTTAGAAATTTCAGCGTCTTGACCATTCTTGTCAGTTTTCACCCTTTGCACTCGAGAGGTGACTCTCAACCACCATTCAAGACGGCGCATAATTTTGACGTTTCTTGATTTGGATGGATAAAAAACTACCTACAAAGTTGTAAGAAGGTTGTAGAATAATTCCGACAAAACCAATTAAACCAAACAATCAAATCCAGTTAAGGAATTTCAGCGTCTTGACCATTCTTCTCGAGAGGTGACCTTCTACCCGAGAGGTGACTCTCAATCACCATTCTAGACGATACATCATTTTGACGTTTCTTGATTTCGATGGTTAAAAACTACCCACAAAATAGTAAGAAGTTGTGGAATAAATTTGCAGGGAAAATGAACTTTCTGACATATTTTTTACTTTCCAAATCCCAAAAAATCAAATATGAGCTCATGTAAATCAGTGAATAATTATGCATCTAATTACTTTTCCGAGTGCAAAGGGTTAATCCTGATAAGGCAGTGAATTTTTCTGAAGGCATAATTTCTTGTAGTGAACTGCCAAATGATTCCATTACGAAAATGATTGAAAACTTAATACGTCAAAACTTGGGTGATTCAAATTTTAATACAAGATTATAGCAATGTTTTAACTCTTTACATTCTGAATTAATTTACCACCAACTTTTCAATTGTATTTAAGTATTAATAGATAAGTACTAGTGCATAGTAACTCCAGGAAATAGGAAAAAACTTTCATTAAAAATTAAAACAATGTCTGCCTTCGGTTGCCAGCTACTACTCTCCACATCTTCGTGAATGTCATTTGAAAAACTTGTCGTATTACGAAGATATAAGTATTTGATTCAAGAACATATTGTTACAAAGCTGTAAAGTTGTTTCCCTGACTTGCTAATCTTGGCTACAAAGTTGGCGACAAATGGAATCTTCTAGAAAAATCCTGAACTGTGAACCTATCTCTACTGGGAGCCAGTAATTTCTTGAACCTTAGAGAGATTACATCACTTCCCATGTAATGGCGTCACTTCCTGTTGAAAAAAGCATAAAAGCAAGCCCTCAAACCAAGAGGAGTTCGGTGTATTTTGATCAGAAAGAAGCTGGAGAATTTAGAAACATTTGAGGGACGGAGATTTATTTGTGACCTCTGCTGTTAATTTATACAAGTGCTGTTCAGTTTTGTTACCTGTGCCACGTTAGTGTTTTGCTGAAATCTTCGTGGAATAAAGTAATTGATTTTTGACAGTCGAACTTTCTTGTGTGACAAAATACCGTCAGATTTGAATCGCTAATAACTACGAGACTAATGATGCGAAAAGAATGGTTGACCCCACAACGGATAGATCATATCTGGAAGAGTTTGCCGCATAGTAATTGTTTTGCCTGTGTAGGTGCATGCGCATGATTGTTATGAATTAGCTTTATGTAAAATTATAAATAAGTGTAGATTGGAACGCGTTTAGCTAGGAGGTTGATTCTAGTGTCATTTTAAAGAGCTTGAGGAGCATTACCAGGACCCAAAGTCAGACAATAAAAATATTTAACAGAATATAAGCAGAAATCGGTATTAAATTGAAAATTTCAAACTTCGCATGTGTTTTGAGTATAACGTGAACAGTTTTCTTCCGAATTGTTCGACACTTCTAGAATACTTGACAATACGTAAAAGAAACATTGTATTAAAATTTGAATATTACGGGAAATATAAGTATATGCAGTAAATAATTTTTTACTGCGCATACGTGAAATGTAGTGCTATATACCGTCAACAGATGGCGTCATCAAAAGCTACTCTAAATAAAACATAAAAAAAGGCGCAGTTCGGGTCCGCGCGGTAGATTTTTTGTGAAAACGCCGGGATAAAATCATAATACAAGTATTTCGTATCAATATGTAATTTAATTATTAATCTCTTTATTACAGCATTTACACAGAGTAGTATAATGGGGTCTGTGGTACCTTGTCATTTATCTATTCTGTAACCATTATACTACTCTGTGTAAATATTGTGTTAAAGAGATTGATAATTAAATTGCAAATTAATACGAAATACTTGCCTTATGATTTTGTCCCGACGTTTTACGAAACCTCTACGGCGCGGACTCGAACTGCGACTTTCTTATGTTTTTTTATTATCCTACTTGTTAATCTGCATTCACGTACCACCCACATGACAATTTTTTCAATAATATAAAGAGTTAAACAGGATAAACCAAATTTCAGCTATCTCTCTATTAGATTTTTTGAGATAGTGTGTTCAGTAATTTGAAAAACTAAACAAAACGGTTTTTGACACACTAGGAAGCCTAAACGATCAAAATATTGATGTCGCATTCTTTACGATTTCAATATTTTCTATGTATATACAGTTCGCACGAAAGAAGGCGAAAAAGCCTTTATCTGTGAATATTTGGTTTTACTTAAATTTTAATACTTTATTTTAATTTCATTAAATTTTTTACGAAGTCTTTTCACTAATTTACGACGCAATTCAGTTCAATTTGGAAAATAATGAAGGGTTGTTTTTCATTCATTTTCCACGTCGACCAGTAAGATGATAAAGTTTTCTTTAAAAAAAATTCCAGCAAGATAAATAAAGTTTTCTCAAAAATTTTCTCAATATAAGACGAACAGGTTTGAAAAATGTTTCTCTTTTTTCTTTCATGTCAGATGTAAAGAGATTTAAGGATTTTTGCTGACAAAACAATTTGTAATTATTTTTGGTGCATTTGATAAATTATAAATTTTTCCATAATTTTTGACTTTGATAGAAAAAATAATTATGCCTTGAAAATCTTCACGCATTTTACTTAATACAGAAATGGTTTAAGAAATTATGCAATTTCAAAGGATAAAATTTTTATATTCAGATGTTATCTCTGCGAATTATGATTATTGAATAATTTGTTTTAAAGATTTGCAATTTTAAAGTTAAATTTCTTCGAAGGATATTTATGTACAGTGCTGTCAAAAATGATTAGAACGAACTGTTAAAATTTCATCTTCTGTTCAAAAAATTTTTAAAACTTGATAATTTGAAATTTTATTTTGTTTTTCTAGTAGATTATTTTAATCTCCATGAATGGCAAGACTTCTTACAAAAAATACTTTTTGAAACAGTGTATTATAGCTGTTCAAATTTATTCGAACGATGGATGATGAGGTTATGTTTAAGTGAATACGAATTGAATTTTTTATTTTGGTATATTTTGATAGTTTTAACAGATAAATTTATTTGGTAATTTATTTTTTGGTCTATGAAGCAGGCAAACCAACAGTAATGCTCAAGAGCTAAAATATTTCTTTTGATCTTGACCACCGCAATAAAGAATATCAAAATAATGGGTATCATAGGAAAACCTAGCAAAAAAGTATGAATTGTCGATGTTGGGTATCTACTAATTGTGCAAGAAGTATGAGGCGACAGGATCCATCGAAAGCAAGAGAGGGTGAGGCAGAACACCGAAAACAAATACAAGAGAAGACTCTATTCTTGCAAGATTGAGAAATGAACCAGCGGGAGTGGCCTCCCCTAAACTTTCTCGTATACTTTACCAAAAAGGTGCTGTTTCCCCTCCCACCGCGTGGATAAATTAGAAGACCACATACCAAATCTCAATTATCTAATGTAAGTTACTAAAAGATTTGCACACATCTAAGCAGCCTTTTAGCTTGCCAGCAATATCTCCGATCTGATTGTTACAAATTTACTACCGATAGTTATAGTTGAAAATATCATGCACATTGGCAGAGTGCTTAAGAAATTAAAAAAGCATGAAAAACAGAACTGATGAATCAATTGAGACTAATTTTGGTTTGTTACTTTATAACTTTACTTTTAACAACTACTCTCGTTCTGTCAGAGTAAAAATATTGCAAAATCCACTCAGAAAAAAATGCATTACGAAATATACAAAATAAAACTAACCGCAATCAAATATGCAACTCTTGAAAATGTTTCGGCGTCAAAGAAAAATTAAAAGAAAACTCTCCATAATTAATTCACTTTTATTCGAGAAGAATTTGGCAGTGAGCCAAGATGACAGTATTACGGGAACAGAGGTAACCAGTACGCATGCGTGTGGAGATAACGGATTCTCTTCAAAAGTAAATTATACGGACCGACAGACAGTCAACCCTTTGACGGATTTGGCCCACAATTTTATACGGACCTACATTCATGACGATAAAACTGTGTATAAAATTTTATCCATCTGGCTTTTCAAGTTTTTGAGTTATAGTGTTCCATGACCGCGGAGATACAAACAGACAGACTTCCCGTTGACGGATTTTGTCCAAAATTTGATAGAAACCTACAAATTATGTTTAAACACCACATACCAAATTTAAGCCCCGTAGCTCTAATAGTTTTGGAGTTACGTGTTCACAGATACACAGACAGATATAATTCCAAAATTGTGTTTTTCGGAATCAGGGAGGTCTAAAACGTGGAGATCCGTCAAAATCTCGAGTTCGAATTTTTTGACGATTACAATACTTTCTCTTTGTATACTTCGTATACGAGAAAGTCAAAACGATATATTGTCAAGAAAGATCACGTAAGATTTGAAATTGAATGTGTCATATCTAACAGTTCGCCGTAGAATCAAGAACTCGGGGTTTATCATCTTTATCCAAAGAAATAGACTATACATCTCAAAACAAAATATGGCAAAGCACTTATCCTTTGCAAAAGAGCATATTTCGAAGGTTTCACATTTCTGGGAAAATGTTTAATGGTCACACGAAAGAAAATATGATATATTTGAATAAACCAGCGGGAGTGGTCTCCCCTAAACTTTCTCGTATACTTTCCCAAAAAGGTGCTGTTTCCCCTCCCCTAGTGTGGATAAAGAAATTCGAACCTACTGTAACCCAGAATCCAATGACTATCAGAAGGTTTTTCAGCGTAGATTATAGTGATTGTAAAATATTTAGGTAAATAATCAAATTCAAAGAGATACGTACGATTGCATCTAGCACCACTTCCACTCTTGCCGGCTCAAGGACAAAGTGACGTAATTCTTCCGGGTGCTCAGATTACTACCAGTACGCATGCATGTGGAGAATCGGATTAGAAAAATTAATTATGCAATTTGAACGCCTTTTTTAACGGATTGAAACAAAAATTTGGGCACAAATTTTTATTTATCTAAGCCAAAGGGTTTAGGAGGTATAATTTTTACAAGTATGCTCTTATACAGTCCGACAGACAGTCAACCCTTCGACGGATTTTGTGCAAAATTTGATACGGACCTATATTCATGATGATAAAACTGTGTACCAAATTTTATCAATCTAGCTGTTCCAGCTTTTGAGTTATAGTGTTCGCTTGAACGCGGACAGACAGACAGACTTCCCGTAGATGCAGTTTGTCCAAAATTTGATAGAAACCTACAAATGGTGTGTAAAGATCACATACCAAATGTCATTCCTGTATCTCTAATAGTTTTCGAGTTATCGTGTTCACAGACATACAGACGCACAGACAGACATAATTCCAAAATTGTGTTTTTCGAACTCAGGGTTCTTTGTATACTTCGTATACGAGAAAGTAAAAAAAGTAAACAGTATGGGGCAATCATGTGAGGCTCTTAAAATGATGAATATCCTACTGAGATACTAAATAAATACTGAGGCGGTTATATGATGATATGAAGTTGTTTCACTCTAAAAGTGTTGGTGAAATTTTGATGATCAACGGTAAAATGACTATAAGTATGTATGTCGGTATGATGTCCCAAAATCTAAAGAAATCCATGAGAAATTCGGATGTGAATCGACGGTATATCTTTTAATGAGATAATGACCTAAAACACACCTCAAAATTTCCAAAAATTATTTCACAAAGAGCAAGATTATGATACAAGATTAGCCACCACAAAGACCAGATCTTAATGCCATGTAAAGTGTATGGTCAGTTTTGAATCGGAAATTCCCTTTTGAAAAGAGATGAAATAAAAGTCAATTTTGTGATAAGATAAAAAATGAATGACACAGTATCAACCAAGAAACAACGTAAAAACTGGTTGATAGCCTGAATCAAAGAATAAAAGCTATGATTGAGGCCAAAGCAGGCCCTTATAAATATTAAACACCGATATTGTATTTTTAAAAATTATGTTATATTTTAGTTGTAAATTTGTGGCCATTCGAATAATTTTGAACAGTACATAATTTAGAGTTATATGAAAATGTTTTAATCTACATTATATAAAAGGCTTATGCGTGGCGCAGAAAGGACCTATATTTCTTTCTCCCCGTTGGCAACGATCAGTTTTTTTACCAATCTCAACCCTGACGCCGAGCATTCCGCTAACCGGTTGAGCTAATCGCTTACTCGTTATAGGAAAATTCGTTACTTTTTTAAAAATTTATTGATTTAAAATGAGTTTTTTGCTAACTGTTGAATACAATTTGCGTAAAAGAGAGCAGCGTGCAAAGGAATCCCTTGATGAAAGATTTCAGCGAAGATCGGCCAGAAATACCGCCGACAGGATTAGGCGAGCCAGAGCACTCTGCGAGCAACAAATGCCTAATAGTGTGAATTCCCAAGTCGAAACTGACGTTTCCGAGCACGATTGCGGTGTGATGACAGAAATATGCAATTTTTGTCACTGTCGTGTCGCCAAACTCTGAAATTTACAATTGTGTGTACAGGGAAATTTTGTGAATTTTCGAGATAATACCC
>BGPR01030519.1:0-18609 GCA_013235015.1 Araneus ventricosus
CCAATGACGTTAGTGAATTATTCTCTTGATGTTTTGTTTAAATTTCACAATGAGGTATTACAAAACATCCATCTGTAGATACGGTAATGGGCATTAACAAGGAACATCATATACTGTAGAGCTCTTCAACATCTTAGAAATGTCAGGGCACCTTCCGACAAGCCGAGATTGAATGCCGCTGTGCCAGTACTACTAATACGCAACCTCGATATACCCACACTGCGCAATGGCACACGGTCGCAAATTACACACCAAGGTCCAAACGTTATGAAAGCTATTGTTAAGACTGATATAGGGAGAAGAGAGAGTACTTTAATTCCACACCTTCCGATAATGCCGAAGGATTTATCATCTCAGTTCAGAAGGCAACAAATCGCTTTTAAAATGTCATTTGCCAGGCTCAGGGCCAGATACTGAAAGTGGCAGATGTACATATGGAAAAACCATATTTTTCGCATGGGCAACTATACATGGCGTGTTCACGTGTGTCCAGCCCACACAACCTCTACATCAGTGTAAATAATGTGATATACAAAAGTATATTAGAATAGATAAACAATTTACATAACTATATCAGCATACATGTACAGTACACTCCTGTCAGCCGTCGAATTAAGTATTATCAACCGTCAGAACTTTTCCTTTCCCCTTTCAAAATGCAACAAAACATTTACATTCGTGAATTAAAAAAAAGATTAATTCAAATTCTTCGCGCACGAAGTCGCGGGTAACAGCTAGTAACATAATAAATGAGAAAGTGTGTTTGTCTGCCTGTTTGTTATGCTTTCACGGCCAAACTGCCGAACGAATTTGGATAAATAATGACAGCGTGGTGGTTTAAAACCCGGGAATGGACATAGGATATGTGGCATCATCTTAAATTCAATAATTTTGAATAAATATATTTAGACAGCAATTCAATAATTAACAAAGAAATGCCAATTGACTCAGCAGTCGTCGATGAAGAATTCTAATTTGCTTTTAAAATCAATCGCCACGTGATCCTAAAAAAACGTAAACTAGTGGAATAACTTATTTTTAAAATCAAGTGTGACGTGATCCTTAAGAAAAGCGTAAACACGTGGAATAACTTATTTGTAAATTCAAACATCACGTGATCATAAAGAAAACCGCGATTATGTAATCTCGCTGGGAAAAGCAATAAATAATTAATTTGTGGAATAATATATATATATATATATTATTCCACAAATTATATATATATATATATATATATATATATACAACGCTAAGGCGGAAATAGTACGTGGGGTAAAAAAAGGATGAATTTCTTTTCTGCCGATGGCAACGACCGGTTTGTTTACAACCGGCAACGGTCGAAACTGATAATTCATTACAAAACGTGCGGCAAGTGCTGAAAATGATATTTTGTTCTTTCAACATTTCGTTAAATTCTTCATGCAAATGAGTTTGCAAGACCTCTATTACAATCTACGGTGGAGAGAACATCGTTCAAGTGAAAGTTTTGATGAAACGCTTTAAAGGAGATCAGCTAGAAATGAAGCTGATAGGCTTAGGCAACCCAGAAAACTTTCTGATCAACTTAGTCAGCGAAGGGAAAATCGTGTTCATTCTAAAATTGAGGTGAATGTCCCGGAATATAGCTGTGGCAATATGTCTGAGGTGTGCGAATTTTGTGGTGCACTTTATTGTAAAAACGAAGTGAACTCGAGTAAAAAATTTACCAAATGCTGTCATAATGGGAAAGTTCATCTTCCAAATCTGACAGAAGCTCCTGATCTTCTCAATGAATTACTCTGCAGAAATTCACAGGAAGGAAAAAACTATTGACAACATATTCGAGAATATAATGCTGCATTAGCCTTTGCATCTTTGAGGGCTGAAATAAAGGCACCTCATGGTATACAGTCCCATATTGCTTCCGTATACATAGTCAGATTTATCATATGGTTTTACCTCTCTATTCAAATGAACGAAACAAACCTGGCTATGGAAAATTGTATATATGTGACTCCAGTGAAGCAAGTAATAGACGTCTGGAGAATAATCAAGCCTGCCTTCATTCCGTAATGGAGAAGTTGGACGGTTTATTAAGAAGCATAAGTCCATTTGTTGAATAATATCTGCAGATGCATCAATTGATACTATCTAATCCATCTGTAAATGTTAAAATGGTTTTTACGGAACATCCAGATTTAGACTTGCGCAGATATAATGCACCTACTTCAAGGGCAGAGGTAGCTGCAATATTTGTCGAAGATGATGGAGAGCCCCAAGCAAATAGAGATATTTGCATCTATCCAGTTGCTGATAATTTCAAAAATATTTCGCAACTTAATCACTGCAGCGATCCTATGGATTACCTATATATTACCTCTTCTATTTCCGCATGGAGAATGCAATTGGAATTCCAACATCAAACATGTTGAAGAAAGGAGATCTACAAAACGCGTTAGGGTTACACAGTTGCAATATTATTCCTACAGGTTTGGTGTTCGTAATGCATTTAGCATTCTACACAACAGCGGAAAACTCTTTCAACAGTATATAGTAGATGCCTACGTTAATACCGAAGGATGCAGATTAATCTATTTAAGGCTGAATCAAAAAGATTTGCGTGTGGAACTCTAGGAAGGACTTTTAGATGAATTACAACCTGAAGCTACAAATAATGGATTCAAGATGGGAAAATTGATTATTTTACCTTCAGCATTTCAAGGTAGTTCTCGCCACATGCAAGAAAACTATCAAGATTGTATGGCCATAGTGAGGAAATATGGAAGGCCAGATCTCTTTGTTACCTTTATGTAACCCCACGTGGCCAGAAATTTTAAATGCTTTAGAGAGTCAGCAACGTCCAGATAATCAACCCGATATTGTTGTACGGATTTTTAAAATTAAAGTGACTGAAGTTTTGGAAGACATTTTTAAAAAAATGTTTTTGCTCAAGTAAAGGCATAGTCATAGAATTTCAAAAAAGAGGATTACCTCATGCTCATATTCTGTTAAATTTAGATTCAAGTTCCAAAATTCGAAATAAGGATGGTATTGATAAGTTTGTGTGTGCTGAGCTGCCCAATAAATCTGTAAACCCCAGATTAATTGAAAATGTGTAAAAGTGCCTTATTCATGGTTCATGCGATACAGTTAGCCAAATTCTTCTTGTATGAGAGATGGCACATGTAGCAAAAACTGTCCTAAAGCATTAAATGAAGCTACCGAAGAAAATGTGAATGGCTATCCAATTTACCAACGATGTGCAAGTGAACCTTTTAAAGTTGGAAAATATGAAATAGAAAAGCGTTGGATCGTACCTTAAACCCTTGGTTGATAAAAAAATTCAATTCCCATATAAATGTTGAAGTGTGTGCACAGTAAAGAGTGTGAAGTACCTATATAAATATGACTATAAAGGTCACGATACAGCTTCAGTTAGACTTCAGTCAAATGATGGTCTTTTAAAAAATGATGAAATTTTAACTTTTTTAGATGTCAGATATGTAAGTGCCCAATCTCATGATCTCATGTAATCATGAGGTTGGCAGGAAGAGGTATATGATAGTATCGACTGCATTTTAAGTAAGGATCCCCATGGTCATCTATCATAACCTGAGGAAATATTAAACAGCCTCACTCCAACAGGAATGCCACCCCCATAAAATGAGATTTAAAAGAGTGCAGTGATAATGCTACTTCGAAATTATATGCCTTCAAACGGCCTGTGCAATGTAACAAGGCTAATAGTGACAAAACTACATCTTAACGGTATTGAAGCAGAAATGGTTGGGAAAAATTGGCTCAAAAGAAACAGCTTTATTTCCAGAATACCGCTCAACCCATCCGACAATAATATGCCTTTTAGCTTTAAAAGAAAACAATTCCCTATACGTTTGGCATTTTCTATGACCATTAATAAATGTCAGGGCCAAACATTTGATAAAATGTGCTTGGTATTAACATTAACTAACCCTGATTTTACACATGGCCAACTTTATGTTGGTTTGTCTAAAGCCAGGCCATTTGATAGTGTTTCAGTGATCTCTCCGACCGAAGAGGTAATTAATTGTGTTTACAGAGAAATACTGTGAACATTGATTATTGATATTAACCCTTTTATAAGTATGTAGCTTATATTTTGTATATAATTTATATTTTGACCTGCAACAGTATTAATTTTTTTAATGTATATCAATTGTTTAAAAGAATTCTTTTTCTAGTGTAATGATATAGTGGAAATTTGTTCATTTATTAAGTGTCTTATGCAAGGATGTTCTGACTGTTACAGTGAATAATAATGCAAAGTTTTCAAATCATGTATTGTATATCCAGGAATGAAATATTATTTGTAGTATTGTATTTTCAATGCATATATTCAGAATTTTATGTGTTTGTATATATCGTGGAATAGAGTTGAATCATTTTTGAAAAAAAATGTTTAAGATAATTCTCTGATACATCAATGCATTGATGCCTGTTGAATCTGATGCTTTCACTATTTAAAAAAGGGTCATTTTCAGGGTCAAAAAATTTTATTCCTTCTTAATTAAGGAGAAAGCATTGAAAGGAAATCAGCTTAAGACTTTTATTTATTCAGAATATTGTGTTATTTTTATGTTCATAGTGTCACACCACAATCTCTTTATTAATAATATTAAATCTAATTTGTTTTTAGAATTAATTTTTAGAATAATTAGATTGGTTTTAATTTTACAACTCTTATTTATTTGTTTATTTATGCACTTTCATAATTTTATTTTTAAGTTCTTTATATATATATATATATATATATATATATATATATATATATATATAAAGATTTTACAATAATTTTGTAAGGACACGCAGAAGCGAGCATCGTTTCCGTACCAAATCTGGGAGGATTGCAACGCGATCCTCCTGGGGGTTGGCGAGCTTTAACGAGCAGGGGGCAGAGTAAGTAGACAGGCCCGTAGGAACTGAAATTACTCACCTCGACACTTGATGTTAATTTTCTGAGTTTACAGTCTATTAAGTTTTAGTAATTTATATTTGTATTTTTTCCTTATCAGAATTCATTCAAGAAATTGTCGATAAATCGGTGCCGTGTCAGAAATCCATTGATAGGTATGATGTAGTGCAAGAGTTTTTAGAATAAAACTTAAAAACTGATGTTAATTATAACTAAAGAAAATATTCGATATACTTTGTTTTATGTATTATATTGAATGGTAGAATCGGACGACATATAGCGTTGTGGATGACATCTTCCACAGATTTTTAGAACCTGATGATGCCATTGAGTACAATGTTGTAATTAACATTGAATAATTAAATTAGGTAGAAGACTTAAGTGATGAAACCTTGCGTAGGTATATACATACATGGAGATAAGTTAAAAAAGCTCTTAATTTTTTATTGTACAATATAAAATTTTCTTCCACTTAGTATTTCGGAGAAAATGCATTTTCATTGAAGTTTTTGTTGAAAACTAAAATTAAAATTCTGAAAAAATAAATTCTATAATATGTGAGATGATGAAGCTTTTACCGGGCAAGAGAATGGATTTTATAATTAGTTTTAATCGCAAAATGTTTACTGAAGGAAGTAAGAAACCAATTAAAAACTAAATAATTTAACTTTTGAATTATCTGTAATTTAATTCCTTTATATGCTTTTAATGGCTTATTCTAGACAATCTGTAAATCCCACAATCGTTTGTTTCGTTAAAAAATAGATTGAAATATTATGTTTTTCTATCAATATTCAATGAATGTAACATATTAGGCTAAAGTATCTTCAATTTATAGGTGTTGGATAAAGTCTGAGAGAAGATTTTAAATTCTTATTAACAACACAAATATTTTAAAATTATGAAGAAATAAATTTTAAAAATAAACCACCTGTTTTCTTTAGATCACAACGCATTTTGAAAGCTGCATTCTTTGATTTAATTACCGATTTACAGAAAGGAGGTACTAAAATTGTGTACTGATTCAGAACCCCCCCCTTCCCGACACCAATGTGTAACTTATAAGATATAATGTAAGAATGATACCTGCTTATCAGAAGATATGCTAACGTTAATAAGTCAGATATCCAATAATAATAAGTAACAATTGAATAATTATCATATTACAGTGAGAAGCGCTTTATGACTCTATATGGAGATCTAAAATGTTAGTTGGCAGGGAGTTGTAAGGAAGTAACGGCCTTAGTTGGTGGGAACGAAACTGCTTTAGAAGATAATGAAATGTCGTCTGCCTTCGATAATAGAAAGCTGAGGAACGAGTCGTTAGAAGGCAACATATGTTTCAATTCGCAACTGACTGTTTGAGGCCTATTTGATTCTAGAACCTGTGGATATATTGCTCTAGGATATATTGAATAGTGAATGGTTTTTGCTTCTTTATATGAGAGCATAAACCAATAAATAAATTATTGGTTTTCCTGCACTGTAAAATAAGCACTATAGAAAAAGAGTCAATATAGAGTGATTTCTGTTATATATTTGTAGATTCTCAATGACTGGAATCATCAGTGTGACATTAGTATGTTCGAGGAAGAAGCGTCCTCTCGGAAATTAAATCGTGCATTGAAAACCCCCGGGATTCTCCATTAACATGAAATCGGCGTAATTCTACGCACTTCAGTGAACCTTTAGTACAATGAATGAAATTTAATTAGTAGAAAGCTGAAAAAATTATATTTTCTACTAAAGATTCAATTTTACAACCTCAATTAACCATATTTATGCTCCGACAACTATTCTGAAAAGAGAATCATCAAAGTAATTAGTTTGATTTCGCTGAAGACAATTATTTTTCATTCTCCCCTTTTAAAAGAACGAAAAAGAAATGTTTCAAGCATTGAATTTTCGATTAAATTGCTTTTAAATCTCTAAGGGTTTAATCTATAGGATAACGGTTTACACTTTAGTACTTTTCATCCATATAGATAAGACGGGCATAAAATATGACATATATTTCTAAATTTACTGCTTTCTCAGGAGAGCCGAAGAACATATATTTTTCACTTAATTAAAATGTGTTTTTTAAGTGGTAGTTAAGTATGGTGAGGGAATTTTAAATGAATAATTTAAAAGTTCTTAGATGAATACGCTCAGATGCATGGTGAAAAATTAATGCAGAAGTTCGCTTTTATAAAACAATCTTCGCCGTTTTTTCGGTTCTATGATCAAAAAGGGTTGACTAATGTAAATTTATATATGATTACATATAATAGTCTGCCGTGTATAATGAAATTTAAAGGATCTAAAATAGTCTTTAGTATCTTTTGAACCGAAAAACTGATATCTCCAAGCAAATTTCAAACTTATTTCTATAATTTGTTTCTTTTCCAAAAATTGCGAGCTAAATATTTTTAAATAGACGAATCGGTTTCAATAACTTATCATATACAACAATGTAGAATACATATCAAAATTGATAGAACTTTCAGAAGTCATGTCTCCTGTCGATAGATACAAAAATATGTAAAACGTACAATCCTCATTTCTATTATAAAGATTATAATTTAAAAAGTTTAAGTTTAATAATTATAGCTTTAAGCATAAAAAGAACAAAATGCGGTGTTTTGTTTCTCAAGAAATTCAATTTCTTAAAATTTGTTGCTGCTGTGGTTTAGTTAAATTAATTATAATTAATTGTATAAAATATAAAAGAAAAGCAAAATTTCATCCCCTACGTTTTTCACTTCTTTTATTTGATTACCTTCACTCTTTAAATATAAAGTAACTTTAGAATCTTTTTTGAATGCTTAAAAGAAAATAGGATTGGAACTCTAAAATGATTTGTTAATCCGAACAACCTGATTATTTCGTGAAATATTTATCCATATATATTATCTGAACTGTAGTTATTTTCGAAATGTTCTTTAAATCATATTAAATCAAAACCAATCCCATAACAATCCTGACTCGCTTTGTTTGAAGTTTCATTTAATATGGAATTCATTTATATATTTATTACAAATTTTAAAATAACTGCCTGTCATACATCAGTATAAAAGGAGCTGCACTTTTATGAACTCTGGATTTTATTAAGGACTTCTTTATTCTTTAAGAATAAATTTCAACATGAAATCTTAATATAATCTTGGAACACAAATTAAACCATGTAAAATTAAACCTGCTATACGGGATTAACTTATTTTAATTATCAAAACCTACGCATCGAATGACATTTTCAAACGGTCGTTTGGAATTCCTCCTACGTCCAGACTCCTACGTAAGCTCACTGTAATTCTGCACATCTGTTTTACACATCCTGATAGATTATCTTTTTTTTATTTCATAACGTCTACATGACTCACAAACAACTTCAGTTACACCATCTGTGTTTACTTACGATATTTCACGATCTTAGTTCTTTCCATTTTTTCTAAATGATGAGAAATTTATTTTCTGATATATATAGCTTTTCAAATTCGCACCATTATTTTAGAATTTATGACATTTGAACTTCCATGCCATATTATATTTTCACATCTTTCACTCTTAGCCATTTTTAGTCGCATTGAATTCCTTTCATTAATTCCGTTCATAAATTGATTTATCCTAATCTTGATTTATTTTTTAAAGTCTGAAACAGTATTATCAAAAATTGGCAAGTGCGCTAGTAAACTGCTAACCCAACTAGATTCAAGCTCCAAATGTTAAGTTTCATTACCTTTTCACTAAACAGATAATTTTTTTATCGTTACATGCAATTTATTTTAGCCTATATAAGAATCAAAAATTAAAGATATATTTAATTTGTTAAATAAAGGAAATTGAAAGAGAATTAATTACAAAAAATAATTACAAATGGGAAAATTATTATTATACAATTTCGCTTATAATTTTTTAATGTTTTAGACCAAATTATGCAAATTATACCACGGATTCAAATAGATTTCTTTTTCTTGAACTTTGCCAATTAAAGGTAAATGATTTTCATTTTATGGCTCGAGCTAAGACTCCGACGCTTATAATTTATATTCTACACTTAATTGTCGTTTTGTAGTAACAAGCGCGTTAAACTCATATCTTGCCTCACTGAAAATGAGAGCCTCATAAAACAGCCACCGGACGCAACCACTTCATCTGACTCAGACTTCTCTCATTCATCAAGACCTCAGACTTATGGACTAAGACCCTCTAGAACTTCAATAGCTAGGACCCTAATCAGTGTAATGTAAAGTAAGAAGCGCGTTAAATCTGTGTGTGTGCGTTTCGTTATTTTACTAAGGGTGAATGATACGGAATTAATAAATGTCATTCAAGAAAATAAAGGGAAATTTCAACCTCAAAACGTTTGTATCCCTGATTACGTAACAAATTCAGTTCCACTACTCACTACTTGAAATATCAGCATAATGCGGCAATAAAAAAAAGTGAATGAAGTGGGTAAAGAAAAATGAAACATTAAAGTGAAAATTCATTTATGTCAATGGTGAATTTACAAATGCATTAATTAATTGAAGGTGTTTTAAATTTTTTTTTACTTACTGATTCACGCAAAATTAAAAATATATATTTGCAACATTTTTAATACACTTATGTTTCCTTAGTTTATAGACTACTTAAACAAAAATTCTGTACATAAATAAGATAATAATAATTATTATTATAATTTTTGTAAATCCGTTCATAGAGAAATACAGAAAGAACAAGTTTGATATAGAAATATTAATAATTTCTATGAATTTCCTTTCTGTCCGACTAATAAGAGTTTTAACTTATATTCATTTCTGAGCACTAAGGAAAAGGTATTTTTCCTCAATAAATAAATTAAACTGTTTAAAGTTTGTATAATTACTCCACACTGTTATTAGATATAATGAGGTATCTTAAAGGAAATCAAGTATGATTTTTAAACTTCAATTGCAAGAAGTAAAAGTACAAACAAATAGAAACGGAAGAAATCAAACTAGAAACAATCTACAGTTTTATACATAATGAACAATAAAAGAAGAAAGTGTTGATCTTTTATAAAGAAAGGAAGCAAAGTACCAGTCAACAGTATTCAAACTGAACCCAAAATATTGAGGTCTTCATTAATAAAACAAACCACAAACCATATGTATTTAATTTATAATATTTAATTCAGTAGGCAATGAAAGGAACTGAATAATTTAGTGCTTTAAATATTAAAATGCATGTTTGAAATCTCTCGAAAAGGATGAAATTCAAGTACCGTTAAGTTATTCATTAAAGCTTTAATAACCTTTTTAAAATTCGGTTATGATTTATGCGGTTGTTCAATCTATGATTACATGGTTATTCCCATTATTTCAAATAAAACATTCAAAGCAATTGCTAAAATAATTGAGTTACCCCATTGTTAAATAAATATCAAACAGATAACTGTAGAATTTCTATAGCGTAGAAGTATGAATCAACAAGAATTGTTGGGTTAAATGAATAATTAATGCATTACAAATGATGTCGTTATTAAATAATGTACAAATAATATTTCCCTAAGGAAGATATTATATTAAGTTACTGAGATATTAAATATCAGGATATCTGTGAAACTTTCGACACTGACATGCCTTGAAAAGTACTTTGTTACCCATCCATTGTAAATTATTTAGAGTACATTAAGAAATCAGTTAGAGGAGATTCAATAAGAATTTTCAAATGAACTTTTTAATAATTAACCCTTAAAAGTATAACAGGAAACATAAATCACTTCTTTGTGACTTAAAAAACGTTAATTTCCAAAAGAATTGTACAGTCGACGCTCGTTATAACGACCACTCATTATAAAGATCATTCCATTATAACGACCAGTGATAAAATCCCCAACTGTGTTTCACTATGCGCTCTATGTTATTTTACTTCCTGTATAACTACCACCCAGTGTCGTCTAATCCCAATACAACGTCCGAATTCAGCGGACACTATTCCCGAAATTTCTCCAAAATTCCTTTATTTTCTACTTTAAAATCTATTTTAGAAATATATTTTTATTTGGTAAAAATTTTTTTTAATACCAATGATAAAAAATAATTTGAGTATTAAGTTGGAATGTCTTTAAAAATAGCCTATTTTACGGAACTGCTGAGCGTGTATGTGTACAATTTTTAATTATATCCACTATAGCGGCCACTCGTTATAAAGACCTTTTGCTGTGGGACGCAGAGGGTCGTTATAACGAGTGTCGACTGTACTATGCTTTTATTGCACAGGGGCTACAACCTTTGCTGCGAAATACGTAAGATAAAATCAAAGTAAGGCTGCTGAATTTGAAAAGCATACTTTAGAAAAAAAAATGAGGTTATGGAAAAGTGAGCAAAATAAAAATAGTGGATTAAAAGATAATTACCAAAGTTTGAAAATAATTGCAATTTTCGAAAATCCTTAATTTCTTGAGGATCCAAAGAGTTTTCACTTAGAAAATTAATGAAACAAAATCTTTCAATTTGAAAATATTTTCACTCATGTTAAATAAATACCTTATTTTTGCTATTATTAAAGAAGTTTTGATAGAATGGCATTAACTTGGATTGTTTTAGTTTCAAAATTAAATTGAGTGCAAAATTCTAATTTAGATTTCGGATAAGTAATGTTTCTTTGAGTGATTGCTTTCCTTGTTTTTTGAAATAGAAAAATAAAAAAAATAAAGTAGAATGTTGAAATTTAATTTCTATACAAGATGTATCGGAAATTATTATATAATAAAAGAAAACAATACAATTAAAAATAACAATACATATATTAGGTATCTGGATATAAATTAGATGCGTGGTTCCGATATGTTTGCATATGATATTTTTTTTTAGTTTCCCATCTACAAAATGACGCTTTTCGATTGAATAACGAATATTTTTCGTAAACTTTAACATCAAAGGAATCATACACACAAAAAAAACAATTTTGAGAAAATCCATAAACATATTAAGCCAGCTGTTTATGAAACTTCATTCTTATAAATTGACCTCTGAATTAATAACTAAAGTGAAACGAACTTATTTTGGCCATAGTAAGTGAAATTACCTCAGTTTTTTTTTCTTTTTATTACGGATTATTGTAGCCGCAGATTAGTAAGGGTGATCATTTTTCATAGTAGAGCTCAGTGTATTCGGGTCGCTATAATTTTGTTAATGATATTTATAAAAGTATACACTTTTTTGTTTAACCGCTTAAGGACCGAATTATTTTGTAACCTACAGTATTTAGGGCGAGTTTACTCGGGATAAATCCGTAACCCTTTGCGGGCAGGTTTCTTTTCAGAAAACTGAGATTACGTGGCCATCTTGTTTCTTCCAACTCTACACATATTAAATTACACATAACATTATTTTTTTGGTATAATAAGATTAGAGGTTGATTGGATGTATGATACAAACATTTGTGTTCGAGTTTCAGTATTTTTTCGTGAACTGGATTGTTCTCCTAATCAGTCTCAGAATCAGTTTTTAGGTCGCTGTACTCAGTGACTTCTCCATCGAGATATAATACATCAGATTCATCCTCGGCTGCTATTTTCTAGCTTAATTCTAGAAAAAATGCCGTATACTGCTCTGTAGAGTTATGTTCCCGCCGTTTCGTGATAGCCGGGTTGGGTTATGGAGAGCGTTTCATGCACTTTCAAGTCCGATCAGACCGAACTGACTGATTTAGTGTCAGTGGAAACTATCGGAAAATGTAGGAAGAATGTTAATACGAGGTTATACGGGTGGCGAGCTCTCTAACTTCGATAGCTTTTATTCAGCTTATGATGCATACACACTTTCACACTCTATACACCATACCTCTTCGCAAAAGGGTTAAGCGGTTAAAACAATGTATGATCACCATGTATGGTATTTCTCAAGCATTTAGTGCCTTGTTTTTAAAACCTCTAAGAGTCCAGTTATTTTGCTGTGATGGCCAGTTATTTTGATATAAAATTCCCTTTTAAAATGAATAATTGTTTCTTTATTGCTTTTAATAAAGTCTCTAAAATATTAAGATTATTTTATCGTAGGTAGTTTAAGAAATTATACACATAAATATGAATTGATAATAATACACATAATATTAACTGATCAAAAAAAGAGAAAAAAGCTGACTAAAACGCTTAGAAGATTAGAATCAAGCGCTTTTTAATATTATTATAATTTTTTTCTGTATTTTATCTCCTTTTGGATATAGACCATAATTTTTAAGACAACTTTTAGTTGAATGTTTAAAATGTTTGATTATTAAGTTAGATGATGGAGAACGGAAGTTACTTATTTTCCTTTTATATATTTAAAGCAATATTCCTAATGTTATTATAAAAATATATCCAAAATAAAAATCGGCTCATATGAAAAACATCCACAACTTCTGTTTTTGTTCGAATCTGTAAAAATATTTATTTTCAAAGTCTTTATTATATGTGATTAATTCAGCATATTACTTTTTGATACAACGCTGTGCAATTAAATGAATGTCGTAAAGTAACTGTCTCATCAAGTCGAAAGCTATCTTTCCAATCCTTTGATTGCGATATTAGATATATTTACTTCGTGATTATCTAAGCTTTAAAGA
The DNA here is from genome assembly GCA_013235015.1 of Araneus ventricosus. Lineage (NCBI taxonomy): Eukaryota > Metazoa > Arthropoda > Arachnida > Araneae > Araneidae > Araneus > Araneus ventricosus. Next base: position 13,484 of record BGPR01030519.1, read on the forward strand.
TAATATCATATACACTGCAGGAAATTTAATTATCAACTCATTAGTTACAAAGTATCCTAAATTCAGTAAATGTTATTGATTAGACAGGGATAATATGTTTTATTCGATGTAAGAACTTTGTCAAAAGTATAAATAAAAAATTTTAATCATCAAAAATACTTCGACAAGTTTCATGATAAATTTTAAGCTGCTTCAAATATTTGAGACGAAATTGGTACAATACTTTTTTGCATGCAACGTCGTTCAATAATTGAAAATGCTTCAATGAAAAGACAATCAATAACATAATAATTATCATTTAATCAAATTAAGGAATTTTTAAAATACTTTGTATTCAGAATAAGATATTCCTTTGGTTGTAAAAATGACTCTCTTCGGAGAATTAATCAAAAGAAAAGCTGTATACTTGTACGTATACATAGAAAAATATGAATTATAAAAAAATTGAAGGGCGTACATTAAATCTGAAACTATATGATCTATTTAAAGGATTATTTTATAAATACTACAAACAGGCTTTGGAGTGCATAATACAGTGGGTTTATGGAAAATTTATGGAATGCTTCATATGTAATCTATTTAAATATATTAAATATTCATTTTTATGAAAAAAGACACCTATTAAACCTGTGTCCCATCTTATTCACGTCTGGTTACGCCAAGTTGCTGGTAATCAACAATTAAGAAATAAAATTTACAATATCGTTAGGTTTATGCTTGCAAACAGTCAGATCTTCAGTCCAGATCCTTAAAAATCAGATCTGCCAACTGATTTCTCCTACTTCATTCTTCATTGAGTACGAAGTTCAGAAATCAAAATCAAAGAAGAACAAGATCAAGATTTAAAAAAACCCACCAAGAAAGTCTTTCTAGTAATGCCCTGGGCGCTTCCATTGATAGAGACTCTTCTAACGATTCTATAAATACTTATGTTATTATTGAAGTTTCCTTGTTTTTGTTATTTAATTTATTTAAATTTTTTTCTTTCCTTTAAATTGCTAAATTGCTTTTTTTCTGGTAGCTTCCACTTCAAGTCCATCTAAAACAATTCTTTGTTATATATATATATTCAAAAATTCATAAAATACTTCACATTAGAAATTCAAAATAGAATTGTGGTTCTGTATGAACTCATGAAAGAAATCAACTGTCTAAAAATCCAATTGAAGAATGTTGGAAGAAATAAATGGGCAAATTTAAATTATAAGTTAAAAAATAAGTTTCAAAGAAATCCAATTCCAGGCTAAGAAGAATAAATGCTGTTTTTCGTTGAAGAATGATTTCATTCGATTTGATCACGCTGACAAGTCATTTAAAGCTCAAATTGAACTTGATAACTTCCAAATCCACTGGACTAATATTTTTACCCAGAAAGCACCGAAATAGAATAATTTGTAGAACGTTCTGTAGCACCATCGAACAAAGAATAAATATTTTGGACATTTATTGTGGTGAAAGAATTTAAGATGCTCATAAATATTGTTTGAAATCTAAAATAACGCTTACCAGACAAAAGTTCTGTAAGATATATCTCTGAAAAAATAATAACTTTTCATATAACCAGATTTGTGACGGATATATGTAGTTTTTCGAAACAGTTAATCTTTCGGCTTTTTGAGTTAATATCGCCTAGACAGCATTAGTATATGATACAGTCACAAAGAAAACTAATGCATACACACAATGTCTTGATTGGTTTTTTTCAGAATGTAAAAAAATAAACTGTTAAAAGCACTCATAATTTTGTGTGAGTATTCATGTTTAAATTCTTAGAAATCTCTTTGTTTTCTGCCAAAAATGTTCAAAAAATTGATTAATTCCCTAAATATGAGTGGTAAATGTACTAATCTGTGAACAAGATATTTTTATCTTTAATGTTCCGTAGAAAGAATACTTTCCACTTTCAGTTAAATTATTAACCAACCCGAATTTCATAAATAGATGGTGAGCTAGCAAAATTTTATTTTATTTACAAGATCAGTTTATTATAATATGATCCCTCCAAATTGTTTTGACTTGTTCAGGAATTATGTTCTAAATAGGGTTAAAAAATAATAAAGTGCAATGTTTTAAGTATATAGTGGAACTTTTTGGCCTAGGAGGAACAGCAAAATAATAAAGAAGCATTTAATGAAGTCGAAAGTTTTCGCATCTGGTTTCATACAAAATATATGACGTGGTATTTAAAAAGCACCAATTGAAGCATAACATAGGGATTTGAAATCAGAAGCAGATCTTTATAACATATATAATGAAATTTTATATCAACTCTATAAAAATGCGCTGATTTAGAATTTAGAATGATATTTATCGCAGAATTCGGCTAACAAATTAGAAAACTGATTGTTTATCATAGTTTAATTTCTTTCCATATGCTGAATTCGACTGGTGAACAAATTATATGAAGCATTTATTTTAGACAACTTGTAACGAAGCAAGTTTTCCGTTTATAATTATTAAATATTGCTTTTTAATTAATACAGTTAATTTTGTATAATTAAATTCGTATCTAAGAATACTTGCCAAAGTGTGCTTATCTGACAAAACTTACCTGGGACTCATAATTTTGAAAGTCACTATCAGTAGAAAATTTTTTTGATTACAGCTAATGAATCTTGGGTATTCTATGACACACCAGGGATGTTTGGGGTTCAACGGAGCTCGTGGACTCAGGGTCCATAATCTCCGGGACTGACAGCTGCATACCAGTGGACCTTGCTGGAAAAAACTAATATATACATTAATAGGATGGGTAATCTATGAGATTCAGCGCCAATCAAATTTTCATTCCAAAAAATTTCTTTTCCCCGTAAAATAAGTTAAAGGGATGTCAACATATGGAAAATATTTTTATAAGAATTATTCAATGAATATGAACACGGAGTTAAATTATTATACTTGAAATTCCAAATGGGAAATTCATGATTTTACCAAGAAAAATATTCTAAATGCACCTGAACTAGTACTCAGTTTAGAGATTTTCTGAGACGAGCTCAAAATGTGTTCTTCTGTCCAATGGATATGCATAACAAATAAAAACAAATGCTTGAATTATTAGAGAATAAATGAAAATAAGGAAACAAGAGAGCGTTTCTAGTAAAATGTGTCATATATATATACAGAATTAAATTTTATTTACAAAAATCGCAGAATGAATCATGCGAAAATATAATTACAGTAGAATACTGTGTAATAGTTTTTCAATAATATATAATATTATAAATACATAGGTATACCGAATGCCATTAATATTTTATAATCAATAACAATATTCTCAAAGACGCTAAAATTTTAAAAATATTATAAATGTTGTTTGCACAGAAAAAACTACTTTTAAATTAAGAATTTAATTGACTGAAATGAATATTTAATTGAAAATCCGCTGCAACAATTTTTATTTAAGACCCCGAATGATGACTAATGCAAAATATATTACAACACCAGTAGCACAAAGATATTGTATAATATTGAACAATATATTATATAATATTATAAGTACCATATAATATTGAAAAATATTGTACAATATCTTGCAAAATGCTGTGCTACCTGGGAATACAGCAGAAACAATGTTATAAATTCTATAATTAATAACTATGTACAAATATTCTGAAAGAAGAATTGTAAACTCTCTATTCGAGAATATTATACAGTAATTACACATTTATTTTGTTTTATGAGTTTTATTTCAAATTTTATGTCAGGCCTGATGAAACTGTCCTAGCTTTAAATGAAATGGCCCGGATAGTTCTTTTTTTTTCTACTGGTAAGAAAACAGTTGTTAAAATTTCTAAAAAATGTCTAGAGTTATTTTTTTACAATATGGTTTAAAATGAATTTTTCTTTGCAAATTAAAATTTTAAGCTCATAAGGGCCACTGTTACTGCTCAAAAAAATAAAAGTCTTGAGTTAATGCCACAGAATGTGACCTTGAAGAAATAGAAATATTTTGAAGATCAATACACTGTATACACTCTAGCAGCAAGTATCGCAAGCAGATTTATAACATTTTCGACCCAAGGAGGAATTATTTTAGGTTTATAAAGATCAAGTAGAATAAAACAATTTGCTTGCAGTCAGGCTGCTCACCTCGACTTACCGTACCTCCAGTATCTGCGGTTAATCAGTTTGTAATAAAAGTTCAAATCAAAACTTCGCGCGTAAACTTTAGCTTTTGAACTTTCTGTTTTTACCTGCATATTAAGGACATTCAAGGGAGTTTCATAATGACACTGAGAGAAAAATTTCAAAGATCTTGTTAAAAATGTGAAACTATTCTAGTCGTCAAAAGATGGCAGCACTAGTGTTGCCTTATTTTTAATATTAATTTAGTTATTTACCAAACGTCTCTGGCTAGCCTGATTAGTTAGAAGAGAACGGGTTTCCTTATACTAACGACTCAATGGGATCTTGTTACAACTGATTAAATGAAAACTTGTTGTATTGCTAAAAGATGAAGAAATAAATCTTTATGCCTCGATGCACAGTTTTTTTTGCTAAATCATGTCCTTTATTGCATTAAATAATCAATCAGGGTTTCTTCGATATATATTAGTTTGCGCAATCATATCAAAGATAAGTCCGTTTCATAACAATTTACTTTTATTAGTTGCAAAACCTGGGTGAGATTTCATAACACATGTTTATTAAATTTGTTAACAAAGAAAATTAACACTAATACATTTCTTTAAATTTACCATATAAAATGCAAATTTGAAAATATTATTTCTGAGGAGAGTAAACATACTGTGAAGTAGTCGCTGTATATGGAAAGGTCTTATATGCGCTCAAAATACGTTTGGAAACTCTTTATAAGCAAAACGAATCAAGTACAAAGTCATCAATTATTACAAGTAGAAAACAAAATATTTGTATGAAATGGGTGTCTTTTCTATTTATTTATAATTATTCTTTTCAAATACTTTCGATGGCAATGATTATACGAATTTATACAAATTTATGAGTGAAATAAGATTATTATTACGGATTACAGCATAAAATCTGCACCTATGGACATTCTAATTCCCATCTTCTGCCATATTTCGATTTTTAAGATATTGAGGTTTGCAGGTTAATTACTTCAAGGAAATGATAATGCTATCTCAATATTTTTTTTCTCACAAATA
>BGPR01030520.1:0-18608 GCA_013235015.1 Araneus ventricosus
TTTGAATAAGTTCGAGTGCACGGCTCTTGTAAATTAAATGAAAGCACCAAATTAAATTACATTGAAAAAAATTCATAAACCAGCGGGAGTGGTCTCCCCTAAACTTTCTCGCATACTTCAAAAAAAGGTGTCATTTTCCCTCTAACTAGGGCTGCCATACATCCCGTTTGCTTCCTGAACTCTGAGTCATTATAATTTTAAAATGACCTGCGCCCATTTTTATGGTTATGTGTAAAAGGAAAATGATAACAATTAAAAAAATTGCGTAAGTTCTCAATTTTTAAGCGCGCTGAGATACCACAACTTTATTTAAAGTTTTTGAGATCGAAATCTTACTACAAATATCATGCAAGATTTCACCATACCTTCCATCTAGAGAATGTCAGAAAGAAGTTTCGGGTTCAGGGGTTGCCATAATTTCCGAAGCGCATCCGAAGCTACAATAATTCGTAGACCGCCAAGGTCAAAAGCCAACTATACTAACTTGAGTAAAATAAGCGAAACGCTCGCCAACACACAGTCGCAATGTGCATTTTGAACCAAGTATGCAATTTGAACATTCTTTTTTCAATAGATTTAAACGAAATTTGAGCACAGATCTATAATTAATATTAGCAAACGTCATACCAATATTTACTTTCTCGTATACGAAGTATACAAAGAGAAAGTATTGTAATCGTCAAAAAATTCGAACTCGAGATTTTGACGGATCTCCACGTTTTAGACCTCTCTGAGTCCGAAAAACACAATTTTGGAATTATGTCTGTCTGTGTGTGTGTCTGTGAACACGTTAACTCAAAAGCTATTAGAGATAAAGGGATGAAATTTGGTATGTGAACTTGAAACATAATTTGTAGGTTTCTATCAACGTTTGGACAAAATCCATCAGCGGGAAGTCTGTCTGTCTGTATGTTCGAGGTCATGTGCAAGCTATAACTCAAAAACTTGAAAAGCTAGATGGATAAAATTTCATACACAGTTTTATCGTCATGAATGTAGGTCCGTATAAAAGTTTGGACCAAATCCGTGAACGGGTTGACTGTCTGTCGGTCTGTATAATCGTATACTTGTAAAAATTATATCTCCTAAACCCTTTGGCTTAGATAAATAAAAATTGATACGACGTTTGCTAATATTAATTATAGATCTGTGCTCAAATTTCGTTTCAATCCGTTGAAAAAAAGGTGTTCGAATTACATATTTGGTTCAAAATTCTGTGTTGGCGAGCATTTCGCTTATTTTACTCAAGTTAGTATAGTTGGCTTTTGACCTTGGCGGTCTACGAAATTGTAGCTTCGAACGCGCTTCGTTTCTTCCCTTTTGGTTCTTTTTTTCTCCCTTTTGGCGAATTCTGATCCTGCTAGGATTATTTTATTTCCGTTTTATCGTTTCACCGTGTGCTGTACAAACTTGTTGCGTTCTGGGAATAGGGCAGATTCGAAATTTTTATCCGAGCTAGTTTGGGGGGGGGGGGAACTGACTTAATTTCGCTTATTTTTTTTTTATCTCCACTGAGCTAAGGGTTTTAGCTTATTTTTTGTCCCTACATGTGTTAGGAGTATACGAGAAAGTTTAGGGGAGACCACTCCCGCTGGTTTTTTATCCAAGTAAACTCATATAAATAAGTACATGGTAAATTCATAGGTTCATTTTTCCACATATGCATTTTTCATATCATTCTTTAATTAGTGTCTTAAGCAACACAATTTCTAGTCAATCCCCTAAACGCCCCGTGACCAAATCTTCATTGTAAAATGTCAGTTCAAGCCTATTCTTTACATGGTCATGTTTAAGGAACTTTATCCAGCCTTTCGAGAGATTTTTCGAAAAAAATGTGCACATCCAAAAAGTCTTCACATTATTTTGTCATCCACCAATGTATATAAATAATTCTTTTTATCTGTAAAATCTGTTTAATAACACTGATATCTTAATTCTCAATTCATAAAAATAATTCAGATTTTAAAATGAAAGTAAATGTTTAATATTTCCTATTTCATCTGCTCTTTTAAATATTTTAAAACTTTACTATGAACACTAAATAAACACTGAATATGAAGAGGCATATTTAAATTAAGTTAATTACACAATTTTATACAAAAATTAATTTGCGCTTGATTTTGTCAGTCATTTTTTAGTCAAAATTGATGCAGTACAGTGATGACTACACTAAATCATTTCAAAGGATTCCATTTAATTAAAATTCGTATATTATAAAAATCGGAACAGAGAATATTTTTTTAACATTATTGGTAACCTGAAATAAACAACAGGGAGTTTCATTTTTGGTCCTGAACTACCAAATTGAAAGGAGAAGGAGGGGGGAAAAAACCACATTTCACAGATTGGAGCAAACCCAGGTAGTAATATATTTAAAAATTGTCTCTTTCTCTTATTTTAAAATAAATTCTTTCAATTCTGTAACTAACAATTTGTAAAAAAGAAATAACTGAAACTTGGTAAACTATTTATAAATGTACGAAACAAATATCTAACTAAATACTACAAACTTTATTACACAATAAAACGGATTTCAGATAAAATCTAATATTTGAATAGTTCATTTTTCACATCATTCTTTAATTAGTGTCTTAAACGACCCATTTTATAGAATATTTCCTTCGAAAATCCGTTTCTAGATGCAAATGCGAAAGGAATTTTAGTACTTTGTGCTTCGTCAAAAATCACCTGCGAACTACCATGGTAGAGAAAGGTTAAAAGAATCAATGGTATTAGGGACTCACAACAGAAATCTAAAAAATTTGGTTCGGATAATTTCATGAATTGTATCCTAAAAGAGTAGGATACAGTTAACATTAAAATTATTAAAAAAAATTCACACAGAAAATTTCAACACAGAGATAATATAATAAAACTAGCTTGTATCTAACTAATTATTTTTCACAACAATAACCTAACAAAATCAGAATGCAACAATTTAATAAATATTGAGGATTACCATAGTTTGTAATAGCTCTAATTAAGTTTAGCAGTAATTTAGAATTTTTATTTAAATATATTAATTTCAAGGCTTGAAAAAGTTTTCTTTTCAAAAATGGTCCAAAAACATGGGTATTAGTTAACACAGAAAGGCTAGTGACACAAGCAATATAGATCTTGGCAAATGTGTGTGTCACTAGCAAGTCTAATGTGTCACTCTCTCAAATGTGTGCGTCACTAGTAGTCCAGTCAATGAGGGCCAAAAATCGACGGATAGAAAAAAAAATGGTGTAGTTTTGAAATTTGGCACAGTTGTTGGAAGTAGTGTCCTAAATGGCATACTAAAAGTCCCCGCCAATGGGTGTCCTCGGGGGGTACAAGGGGATTTAAAGGGGGCGTTTTCAGTTTTTCTTAAATACCTTGAAAACTATAGGTTCTATCAAAAATACCCCATTACAAAATTAAACTACATAAAATTTCCTACAAAAAAAGTCCTACATTGTTTCTATAGCATCAATAGTTTAGAAGGTACAGGGGGATTTAAAAGTTAACGTTTCTAAAATTCCTTAGTGTAATGGTAAAATCGATTAATAGTGCTGAATCAACAACCCTCATAATAACCTCATGCCTATATAATAATTATACAATAGTATGCATGTGTCGGAGACGGGGGGTAACAAACCCATTTTATGAACAATTATGCTCCCTTCCACCCCTCACATCCGTTCCCCTTCACAAGTTTCCTTCTACCCGTAGTCCAGTTAACGAATTGTTAATTTAAAAAATTGTGTAGTTTTGAAATTCGGAATGCGGCACAGTTGTTGGGGAAAGAGCCCTAAACGACATACTAAAAGTCTCCGGTGGTGGAGGGTGCTCAGGAGGTACGGGGGGAGGGATTGATAGGGAGATTTCTCAGTTTTTCTTAAATATCTCGAAAACTATGTATCCTAGCGAAAAAAATTAAGTATAAAATTAAACTGAATTAAATTTCCTACAAAAATAGTCCTACACGTTGTTCTCATGATGAATAGTTCAGAATATTATAGCAGTTTGAAAAAGTACATAATTACAATAATTGGTTGAAAATGTTAGTTTTATTTTTATGAAAGAAAGTTTATATTTCAAAATAGCGGCTATCTATTACAATATATCTATAACATATTATATATTTCTATAATATAATATTATAGTACTTTTTCCACTTGCTCGTAATTATATAAATTTCACTATGTTTTTCTAGTGTATGATCAAGTTCGAACGCCTCTTCTTCTAGAAGTGCACCTTTGGTACAGGTACCATTAAAGGTGCCAAAACACAAACACATTGCTAAACGTGTGTTGCTCCGCCTCTCCTTTGGTTGGGGAAATTGAGGAAAGTTCATCTTCGATCTTGGTTGATGATTTGAGAAATGCTGAATATCTACGGTTATTCAAATTATGTTTATCAGCTACGGCTTTGTACTAGGAACATCTTTACACCGGCTTGTGAAATAGCATCTAGTGTTAATGAGGGGTTATACAAAATGTCAGCAATGTTTTTATCTGTCTTAGTTGATTTTTGAATAATGTAAGTATAGTGCTTAGTTTTTTTCTATAAATATCTGGTGTAATGTCGCAGCCATGGAATGCATGGAGAAGGAGGATGATTTCGGCAAAAGTAAGTTCTTTCTGCAAGTTTCTTGGAAAAAATAATTTATCTTCGACTTTTCCCTTGTCAGGCTTCATAAAATAAATGTTATTTTCTGTTGGTGCCAAAGCAATCAGTATCACGACTAGATCTACGTCCTTCCCTTGGGATGAGAAGTTGCTTTCTCTAACCCAGATCTCACAATATAAGTATCAGCATCCCCTGTAGCGACTCTCGTTTTAATTCCTTTAGAAGCCATTTTCTGTGTTAGTAATTGAACATGCCTGGTCATATTTCTTCAATGGCAAGAGAATTCTGATGAATTGTGACTGTTCTGATGAATTGTGACAGACTGGTTGCGAGCTTTTAAGTTAAACTCAGCATAGATATGTAGATTTAGATTATACTGTCTAAATACACTCATTTGGAGAGTTAACAGAACCAAAAGACTGAGTAGAAAGGATCTAGTGGAGCGAAGGGAGCACGACTGTTCATCAAATAGGTTGTCGCCCCCGCCCTTCCACAGTACCGCCACTATTCTCGACACATACAATACTACCCTCGTATAATTATTAATTATTGTATAGGCATGAGGTCTTTCTGAGGGTTGTTGCTTCAGCACTTTTAATTGATTTTACCATTACAATAAGGAATTTTTTTAAATATTTTCTTTTAAACCCTTCTAAAATTTCATTCTACAAAAAAAAAAAAAAAAAAAATTAGGACTAGTTTTTTAGGAAATTTAATGTAGTTTAACTTTATAATAAAGGTTTCTTTCGCTAGGATTCATAGTTTTCGAAATATTTAAGAAAAACTGAGAAAGCCCCCATTTCAACCCCCTGTACCCATGAGCACCTTCCACCAGCGGGGACTTTTAGTATGTCGTTTAAGACACTCTTTCCAACAACTGTGCTGAATTTCAAATCTACACTATTTTTTGAATTAACAATTCGTTTCCTTCTACGAGTAGAAGGAAACTTGTGAAGGGGAACTGATGCGAGGAGAGGAAGGGAGCATAATTGCTCATAAAATGAGTTTGTCACACACACACCGCTCCGACATATACAATAGTACCCTTGTATAATTATCATATAGGCATGAGGGTTTTGTGAGGGTTGTTGATTCAGCAATTTTAATCAGCACTATTACATCTATTACATAATTCAGCACTATTACAATAAGGAATTTTAGAAATGTTAACTTTTAAATCCCCCTGTATCTTCTAAACTATTGATGCTATAAAAACAACGTAGGACTTTTTTTTGTAGAAAATTTTAAGTAGTTTAATTTTGTAATGGAGTATTTTATAATAGAACCCATAGTTTTCGAGATATTTAAGAAAAACTGAAAACGCCCCCCTTTAAACCCCATCGGCGGGGACTTTTAGTATGTTGTTTAGGACACTACCCCGAACAACTGTGCTAGATTTCAAAACTACACCATTTTTTTTCTGTTCGTCGATTTTGGCCTTTGTTGACTGGACTACAATTAGTCCATTGGGTAAGATGAGCCTGGATGAACAAGTTGATACAGTGATGATGGCGCTAAATAGCCGTTGACAAGGCCTGTCTAAAGAAATCTTTAATATGGAGTAAAAAGCTGACCGTTGGTGTATATGAATTGGATAATATTGTAGATTTTATTCTTGGAGAGCTTTTTGATGGCTATTGTTTGCAACCAAAGATATTCCATCTGCGGCTCTGGTATTTTTAGGTTCCACGATTCAGTGGCGTAATCGAGGTTGTAACCAACTCCTTCAGAGCTGCAGTGCGGAAATGAGGCGAAATTGAATCTTTAAGGTAAGCTCCCAATGGGCCGTGGCCAGTGAAAAAAGTTTCTTCTTTCCCCAAGGGCTGGCTGGGTCTCGATTTAAGGAATAATATTGAAAATGAGTCTCCTCGTTACACCTTCCATCCATTCCTTTTGCTAGCTCTCCATCATGGGCCTTGTTGTGAGACCTGGTGATACCTCCGAATGAAAAAAAATCCGTACATCTGACGCTGCTGAATCGTCTGAAATCAGCAAGTGAGGGTCATCAGCCTTTGTAAGAAAGCTCGAAGGTTCATACAATTCGAATGTTGCTTATCAATGCCGAGGCGTGGATTGGAGCATGGCGTCTCTAGTCTGTCTGAAATGTGTGTCTTCTTATTGTGTGTAATTTGAAAACATAAAAATTGCAATGGTATATAAATACTGCTACTTGAGAGATCCTCAGATGAAGCAGAAGTGGAATTTAACTATACAACGTGAAAACCTTCGATCCTATAAAATATTCAAGAGTGAGTACCATTTCTCAATTTTTACCCTCTTCTAATAAAATGGGAATTTTGCATATTTTTTAGTTTAATGTTTAATGCATTAATGTTTATTCTTTTTGGCATATGCACAGAAATAAAAATTTAGTTTCATTATGTTTTATAGTTCCTTAACAAAAATGTATGAAAATATTATTTAATAGCATTTAATGAGATCTAAAAAAGTATGATTACATCAGTAATAGATTGACACATGTAAATGAGAAATGAAAATTTTAATCTTATAAAAATTTGTAATGCCTATTCAAAATGATAAATGAACCAGAAACTTTATTTAATTCTTATACATAAAACTTGAGATTTAGAAAAGAAAAGAACTATAACTTGGTTAAATTTTATTACAGACATAAATTAATCCACACGTACGAGTTTAATAACGGATTACTGGAAAACTTCCTCGAGAAATTCTTTACTAAGCACATTATACGAATAACATTTTTCAATTTGTATGTATGAATAAACTCGTTTCAGATGACTTTTTTGAGATTTCTTGCCACACGTATCACAAACATAAAGTGTTTCCTTTGCATGATTAAGACAACATTCCACACACAATAAAGACGTTTCTTTGATTTCCGCTTTTATTTCTTCTAAAATTTTGCCCACTGTCTTCTGCCCAACTTTTGTAGATTACTGCGGTTTCATTCAAAATGGTTTTTAATTCGGGTGAACTGGATCATGTTTATTTGCCAATGTTTTCATAATCGCATTTTTAACACTTCAAGAAACTGACCAAAAGGGAGGCACTCACGAAATGTGTGTTCCATTTTTATCAACGCATTTGTTGCCTATAATTCATTATTAGTGATGGGGTGGGGGTAATTCTGATGGAATTCTGATCCCATCTTCAAATAGCTAGCGCACCATTTCTCTCGCCACCACAGATAGGTCTCTAGATTTCCATCCACGTGATCACTGTGCTTCATATAATGAAACAACATAACTCTTAGAATGGAAAAACAAATATTTTGTCGTAGGACATTCATTCTTTTTATATTCACCACCTGTACAGGGATAAGTGATTTTGCATCCAGCTGAGCTATTTGTATGATGCAATTTTCTTCAAGTTTTATTTACCACAAATTATTTACATAGTTTATTGCCAATTCTGCTGCTTCGAATTCCTTAGATTTAACCCAGATTCGTTTTTTGTGTTCCTTGCGTTAGTTACATTTATTTCCTTATCATTTTCGGAACGATACTTCGAGATAAATTCCAGTAAATCATTTATCTTTTATGACTTCAATTCTAAAGCAAAAGTACTCGAAAAATGTTTTATTTTTTAAGATTTACAATGTTCTTAATAAATTCAACTCACTCGCCAGGTTACAAATTCTATCAGATAATCACTTAAATAGGGTAAAAATAGTAAAGTTCAATTTGAAAATATGAATAAAAGAAGTATAGAAGTAACGATGCGCAGGCACATTACCTATCAACCAGTGTTGCTAATTTGGCGGTAAAATTTCCTGCTTTGCCTATTTTCTGATTTTTTCACTATTATGGTCGAAAATCCTCGAAAACAGGAAGGATCCCCCACTATTTGCAACACTCCAACAAATGCAATGTTGCTGATTTCCAGGGGGGGGGGCTATCGGGCTACAGACCCCTCCCCCAGAGCCAAGCCAGAATTCTTGATATTATTTTAAATCATTACAACTGTTTTTTTCTTAATTTCCCTCTTTAAAAAAATAATAAAAACGTTTCAACATTGCTTTCTGGCTTGGCAGGCTCGAAAATTTTCCTATTTTTGAAGTCATTCCACTTGTACTTGTAGCTTTGATGCGGTCGAAGACATTTTTTGGCTAGTTATTTCATTGTAATTTTTATTAAATTATAGAAAGTATTGTATTGTTCTTTATGATTCTTATTGTCAGGTGAGTCAAGTCTGTAAAATTAAAGAGTTTTGCTTTACTTTAGCCTTGAGGTTTGACATTCGTCACGATGATACAAAATTTTTATGACCTCAGCCGCCCCGAATCCTAGATTCGCCACTGCTGATTTCAGAAACACCGTTGGATTTATTATGCTCAAATAGGAAACATCCGGTTTATAGTGGAAAGTAATTAATGCAAGTGATAATATTTTTTCTTGAGTGCATCAATATTTGTCCAAATAGTATTTTTTTTTTCATGTTCAATTAATTTATTTGTAGCGGAATAAATTCTTTTTCGTGCAATAAATTTGTTATGAGTGCAAATTATTTTTATCAAACTGAATTTGATCCAAATTAAAATGCAAATAATTCCCACTCCAAAAAATACAATAGTACCTCGGGAATCCGGGTCCCAGGAATCCAAAATTTCGGATAATCCGAACGCCTTTTTATAATTTTCTGAAATATTTTTATTAAAAAAGGAAGCAAAAATAACAATTACGAATCAGAAACAAAGTTATTGTTCAATTCCTAACTTAAAAGAAAGATTTAAATTGGTATTTCAGAATGAATACAGCACCTTAATTAGTAGAAACAAAATCGGTCATCTTCTTCTGACGTAAGAAACTAAACCTGCTCGACGATGAGAACCGCAGCTCTCTTTCCGTACTCTTTTCACAGAGTACCCAAATTCAAGATTTTACTACATTTTGTATATCAAGGGTATTTCAACGAATTTTCCGAATTATTCAAATTTCCCGGAACCCGAACAGTCCCAATTAGTTCGGATTCCCAAGGTTCTACTGAATTATGTGTTAGCAAATTTAGATTATTAATTTCAATATTGTAAAATGAAACAAGTTTTAATATTATGTTTGCGGTAATTTTCACATCATACAATATTGTCACGAATATTACTTTAGGAAGCTGTTATTGAGCCATTTTGATTGAAAATTATTCCATTCAGAATAATTTTAATAGCAAACATCGAGGGCAGAAACTTACATAAACTTGTAAGGAAACAGTATTGACAAAAGCTATCCTTCTTAATAGGGCAACAATGCATTTTGCCTAAATATAAAATAACAAATAGGCCTACATTGTCTACTTTGTATAAAATTATGGGGAAAAAAGAATGATTGTACTCCATGTTAAATGTTTCTGTTAAGTAATAAATTTATAGGTTCAGTGCATAGCTTTCAAAAAAGTTGTGTCCCGCTTACTTTTCACACGAAATTGTATACGTGTGACATTTTTGTTTATAAATAATGGCGTATATTATAAAATATTTATTTTATAAATTTAAAATGTATAATTGTTTCATCTTATCTGTACTGGGATCGTGAAATAATAAATTAGTGAGGAACTCCATTGCACCAATGCAAGAGGAATGTTTACAGCACAGAAAAAGTTTTCCACCCCGAGTTGGAAAACAAAATTTCTGTTGTAAACACACCAATTGCATGAAAACATGAGACGTTTACAGCACATCAGTGCTGTTGTAGAAATGTTGTAAACTTTTGATGTGAAGACGTATTTACAAACGCGCCTTCGCAGTCACGAAAATAACAAAGAAGCTCTACAAAAAACCACATAATTTAGTAATATATGAAATTAACACCCAAAGAATGCATGTTGAAATCATTTAACTACTGCAAGATTTAGAAAGAAATCGCCACATCTTCCAAAAACATAAAAATAACTATCTTTTACAATAAACTTTATTGTATTTATTTCTTATGCGTAAAACTTGAAATTTAGAAAACAAAAGTTTTGCTAAATTTTATTACAGGCATAAATTATTCCATGCGTTCGAATACAATAACGCAAAAATGAACAACTTCCTCTGGAAATTCTTTAATACATACAATTATACGCATAACATTTTTCAGTTTATATGAATAAATAATCTAATTGTCTTTTCAGATAAATTTTCTGAGATTTCTTGCCACGCGTATCAGAAATATAAGGTGTTTCCTATGTATTATTAATAAAAATGTGCAATATAGAAGATCCTTTGTAAATGTATCAAAAGGCTAATATAAATGGTATTGCAAAGAAAATAATTTCACACGTACATCACAAGAATATGATTTTTTATTTACATAGGCACGATAATATCAACTCATATTGCATTTTAGCATTAAATACCTTTATGCACACGAGTCATGTAAAAGGTTTTTCTTTGGATGACTGACAGATTGCTAACATAATTCATTTTCTAGGGAAATAATTTATTGCATAAACGGCAAGAAAAAAGATTATCATTTTGTTTCAGTATGACAGTGTGGATTAAACAAATGTTCAAAAGAAATATTTTAATTACAAACCTAAAAGAAAGTAATTTTTCATTTGTATGAGCTCAAGAATATTTATTCAAACAAGTTTTAAAAGAAAATTATTAGCTGGAAACATTAAAAGAACTGGGTTTTCGCAATTATAATTTAGATGAAGTTCTTATAAAAGACTCATGATAAATTCTTATTGCATAAATTACAACAATTAGATTTTTCTTTCAACAAGTGGTCCTGCACTGCAATGACGCATAACTGAACAACTTCCACGGGAAATTGTTTAATACATACAATTATACGGATAACATTTTGCAGTTTGTATGAATAGTCTTTTCAGATTAATTTTCTGGATTTCTTGCTACACGTATCAGAAACATAAGGTGTCTGCTTTTTATGATTAATAAAAATATGCAAGATAGAAGATACTCTTCTCCACATACAAGAAGAGTAAGCTTTGTATTTCTGAGTGTATAAAAAGGCTAATATAAATGGTATTTCCGACAAAATTTCACAAACAACATCACAAGAACACGACTTTTTATTTGCATAGGTACGATAATATCAAATCATTACTTCATTTCAGTATGACAGTGTAGATTAAACTAATGTTCATAAGAAATATTTTAAATAAAAACCTAAAAGAAAGCAATATTTCATTTGTATGAAATTAAGAATATTTATTCGAACAATCTTTAAAAGAAAATTATTAGCTGCAAACATTACAATAACTGGATTTTTCGCAATTATAATTTCGATAAAGTTCTTATAAAAGACTCATGAGAAATTCTTATTGCATAAATTACAAAAATTAGGTTTTTCTTTCGTATGAGTTCAAAAATGCTCATTTAAATAAACTTAAGAAAATTCTTCGCCGCATACAATACTAGAATAATACCTTTCTTTCCTATGAGTAAGAAAATTGTTTAAATAAGGTTTCGTGAAAGCTATTTTTAGAAAACATCGTTTTTAATTGTATGAATTCGATAATCATCATTTAAATTACTTTTACAAGAAAGTCTTAACTGTCTAAATCAAGAAAAGAGGGTCTTTCCTTTGTATGAGTTCGATAATGTTGATTTAAAGAACATCTCTGAGAAAACCCTTTTCTGCACACGTCACAAGAATATGGCCTTTCATTTGTATGAATTCGATAATGCACCCTTAAATTACTTTTCTGAGAAAATGTTGCATGACATACATCACAAGAATGGGGTTTCTCTTTAGTATGAGTTCGATAATGTACATTAAAACTACTTTTGTCAGAAAACTTTTTATGGCAGACGTCACAAGAATAAGGCTTTTCATTTGTATGAGTTCGATAATGCACATATAAATACCTTTTGCGAGAAAACTCTTTACGGCAGACATCACAAGAATAAGGTTTCTCATTTGTATGAGTTCGATAATGCTCATTTAAGTGATTTTTCTGAGAAAATACTTTATGACAGATATCACATGAATAGGGTTTTTCATTTGTATGAATTCGATAATGCATAGTTAACTCATAATTGCGAGAAAACTCTTTACGGCAGATATCGCAAGAATAGGGTTTTTCATTTGTATGAATTCGATAATGCACAGCTAAATTATAGTTACGAGTAAACTCTTTACGGCAGACATCACAAGTGTAGGGTTTTTCATTGGTATGAGTTCGATAATGCACATTTAAATTACTTTTCTGAGCATATTTTTTATGACAGACATCACAAGAAAAGGGTTTTTCATTCGTATGAGTTCGATAATGCGCAGTTAAATGACTTTTCCCAGAAAAAACTTTACGGCAGACATCACAAGAATAGAGTTTTACATTTGTATGAGTTCGATAATGCTGATTTAAATGACTTTTTTTCGAAAAATCTCCTTCACAGTTTAAACGCTTCTCATCCGCAGGAGTTTGAATTTGCAGAACTCCAACATTACAACTTGCTTTAACACATAGATCACTAACCAAACACGTTTCATTCGTCTTGATAAAAGCTTCCATCTTTGCATTCTTGATCAGATTTTTTGTAAAAAAATGAACAAAAAACTTAGAAGTAACAATTTTCCATTAGCATCTGCGTTTCATCAGGACATATTAAGCATAATGTGCGGTCTTATTTCAAAGCAAAAACTTGTCTGTTCACTGCATCTGCTCATAATCAGAAGTCATCTGAAAAAGAAAAAAAAAAAGGAAATTTAGAGCTATTTTACATCTCCAATAGAGGCAGCTCGGGTACAAGGTAGACAGCTTAGTACAACTTTTTATAATGCACAAAATTAAATACAGGGTTATTATAATACATTTCGCATACTGAGAAGACCCTAGAGCCCATTCTAGGGCTCCAAAATGAAAAAAATTTTACTAGTATGTAGTAGAAGTGCGGTGATTTGTAAAAATGGGGAAAAAAGGGAGGTGGGTAAATAATGTAAAAAAAATTATGATTCACATTTTCATCAATAGGTGGCACTGCAACCATATTTGAGGTGACCTTTGCAGATTTCTTTATTACTGAAGTGATATTAAATAATTTATTTCAGTTTGTCTTTTTTTTTTTAGTTTAAATAAAACTGCTGCCGAAATTCAATTCTGAACGTAGTCGTTTTTTGGGGGGCTCAAAATACCATTTTTATGCAAGACAGTGCACCACAACACACTACTCTTACTTGTTTTCATACACCGCATCACTTGTGCTGCATTCTAGTGAAATTTTGTTTAGTACACTTTAATTAAAAAAACACGGACTTTAATTTTAAAAACTCTGTATTAATCAAGTTAATTATACACAGAATATTTAAATCCACAATCGAAATTCGAAGACATTTTTCTTTTTGACTCTGTCAATCAAGCAAGAACTAATAAAAACGCTAGAGAATAGTTTTTACCTTCTCCGCCTTCTGAGCATGAGCAATTTTATTTCTACCACGGCCTTGAATTGAATACAACTGCTGCTTTCTGATCAATTCTGTTGGCAGGAGATAAGCGAAATACAAACAGTGAAGCCACCGAACAGCATACAAAACATGTATAATTTTGTGAGTCTCATCGCATTCATGCTTGAACTGGATTCATGCCTGTTTGCCTATGCTGTCTGTTCGGTATATCATTCTGTTTAGGATAATGGGAAGATGCTATTTTTACTTTATGCACTAAATGATCATTATATTTTTAACTTAAAGCTCTGCTAGGACTTTCTTCTTGTTGCCGAAATAAAAAAGTAATTTCCGTCGAGAATGCAGAAGTCCTCTTTTGACATCAATCGATTCATATACCCTGTTCCTACAGAGTTCTTTCTCTGAGTTAGTAGCGTAGTGATTCAAGATCCGTTGGACAGCCTTCTTCTGGCCCGCATACATCCGCTTCCTACAATTGTTTCTCAATCAGTGGTGCAGCAACGAAGGATAAGAGGAGTACAGACGCCCCGAGCGCCACACTTAGGAGGTACCGTGGAAACAAAATATTAATGTTTTTATGACAGTTTTGAAAATCAAATGTGAAGAGGAGTGAGAAATAGTATTACCGTACCCCGTGCCTCATTCACCCTTGCTAAGGGAAGAAAAAAATCACATTATGCCCCGGTTACTCTACCGAGGGACAATAAGAGTACGTGGATGAGAAGTCACAGGCTAAGTAAACGGGTTCTCACATCCCTGGTGGACATATTAATGTTGTAGGGTTGAGATACCAAAACTCCGATGACCTAACGGACCTTCCGCGGTAGGGGACAAGACGCGGGCAGTGATGGCTATTGGTAATCCATCCTCGGTTTCCAAGTACTCTAGCGAGGACAATCTATTCGATTAAAGTCGAATGCCTACGCAAGGCGGTGGTAAATCGTTTACGATTACCCTCGCTACGCCTTGATACTGACCAACCTAGGGAGAGAAGGGCTTACCTATTATACCCTCCAATGTAAGTTTCTTCTGCGTGTAGTGGTTTAGTGACTGTGATGCAAGGGGTGTGTGGACAGACCGGCGCCAATCTTAGAAAACAATGGAGGCAAAATATAAGTATATAAGCATCATATTTTTAAGCTAGATATGGCGATGGGTGCGAAAAAATATAATCTCCAGGCGTCTCTTACCCTCGCTTACACCACTGCTCCGAGTTCCTTATGTTTTTTCAAACGGAAAAGTTTTCACCAACCCAAAATTTTAAAATAAGAAAATGAAGTATTAATCAATGATCAATAAAATTATTTAATATAGTTTCCTATTGTTGCTAAACTTCAATTAAATTATTTATAGTTCCAAGTAATATTTCAACAATTTTTTACTTTTAACCGTTGGAGATTTTGAAAGAAGGAGTTTTGAATGCTGTTAAAAAAAGACAGTTTCGGCGCTTCTGCTTCAAGAGTTCCCACTTACGGCTTTCGTAATGAAAATACAAAAATCAATGAATAAATAAAAGGATACAAGTACAGCAGCACACTTGACGAGTGCAAATATAAAGTACAATGAAACCTCCTTACAATGCCCACCCTCCGTTCGAAGAAAAAATTAACGCTTTAAAGGGATTTTATGTTTGGAAGTAAAAATACGTATTTAAACAATAAACTATTCATTATTTGTGATAGAGTGAATTTTAAGAATAACCCAAAGAATAAAGTAATTTACTAGATTTTTTTGAGAGGTGGATGTAATATCTATTTATGATAATTGGACCTTTCCGCTTTCTCGGAGGTAATATTTTTCCATTTTTTGAAATTACAGTTTCGTCAGTAGTTTTTGAGGAATGATCAATAATATCATCCAGTTTTCTGAAAGACTGTTGATCTGAAAGTTTAATTTGCTGATGGTGCAAACTAATTTTTGTAGCTTCTTTGTAAGAGTCTCAATCAGCACTTGAAAGGCACATATGAATTCTTGAACACCCAAGCCAGGCAAAGTTGAAGTTCACTTTTCTCTTCACACTGGGAAAGAAATGATAAATTTGGATCTGATTTTCGGTGCTGTTTCTCAATGTATTTTTTTTCTTTCCCCCGTTCATCTTAATAAAAAATCCAGATGTAAAAGGAGAGACGAAAAGAATGCATTTCATTGAAGTAAAATGGACAATCAACCTGGCCGCTCAGAGGAATTTGAGGGACATTTCACAAGGGTTATTTTAAAATTATGTCTATGGGACAAAAATTCTGTGCCAAACAAAACAGGCCATTGAGAGGTTCTCCATTATACGGAATTGGGAAAAATAATTTGCAATAAATTTCATTTTTGACATCTTATTATGCTCGCAGTTTTACGCTAGATCAAAGAAAAAGTATTTTAACTAAAAAAATGTGAGTGTTTTTGTGCGCGAAAGTGGGTCTAGAGACTTCTAGACCTTGTGAAGTTAAATTCATTTGTTCAATATGTGATTTAAAACAATAACATTCAACTATTGGGTGTAATTCTGAAAATTTTACTGGAAACAGATTGACTGAAAATTGACAAAATGATTCACTGAAAGTTATGTTAGGTGAAATAATTTTTATTCGAAAGAAGTGTATATGTTTTAGAATATATGTTTTAAAAATGGTGATCTGAAGTATTATGTTATACCAATTATAGGTACTGGTACTAAAAAGTGCTGCATCTGTAAGTTTGTTGCGGAAATGATGAAATTAAAATGTTTCGGTGGGGAAAATGCTATTCATGGAGTCTTCATTAAAGTGATGGCAAAAGAAAGAAAACCATTAAACGTGTAACATTCATAAAATTTCAAAGTAATGTAGAGATAATGGACCAGACCCAAATTTTTACTTCTATTGCCAAGCTAAGAGGCTGTTAATTTGCTAACGAGTTAGAGAAATTTGGTAATTTTGTCAGTTTGTCAGTGATACACTGGTGTTCAAAAATTAAGCACCGTTCCGTAAAATGCGAGAAATCTGCAATTAATACGAAAACTATAGTTCGAAATCAATTGTGGAAAATCGTGTAACGTACAATCGAGTATCATACGCATTTTACACTGGAGATTCAGTCACGAGAAGTTAGTGAAGACGAAAAGGGATTTCGGCTGACACCGTTTCAAAGAAACTGATAATAATTTTAAACTTTCATTAATGGTTTTGTTTGTTATGTACATTCCTTGCATGCATTTTCGTACAAATAGCATGGGTATTCGGGAATATATTAAGGTTTATTTAAAAATTCTCAATTCCCCCTACTTCCAGTTTTTTGCTTATAACATACAGAGTTTTCATTCAAATTATACAAAACTTACTACACTAGACAATATGTTACAAAAGTATTGTTTTAAAATTTGAAGTAACTACGTTGAATATTAGAGGAAAAAAAGAGTATTTGTACTAAAGAATTTTTTACTCCACATGTGCGGGACGTAGCGCGGCATTTTTTTTTTAACTTCAAAGCCAGATATATAAAGCAAATTATATAAATATTCCAAATGAATACTGTTAAAATTCAGAAAGGTGTCGGCATTTTAGTGAGGTGAATTTAGATTTCTCTTTGAGAGATGCTAAAAGAGAGGGGTTTTGCCCGAACTGATATTTTTTAAACTTAAATCTTCGAATGGTTATCGACGAAATGCAATTTAAATAATATATTTAATTTATTAGTATATATGGGTATTCAGGTTATTCAACTTTCCTAAAATTCAATGTTACTGTTCGAAGATTCATGTTTCGAAAGTATCTGTTTTTGGGATATCCTTGTCAATTAGCTTCTCAGAAAGAGAAATTTAAATTCTCCTCACTAAAATACCACCATCTTTCTGAATTTTAACGATATTCAGCTGTAGTCCAGTCAACGAAGGTCCAAAAAGGGGGTGAAAAAAACATTAAATCATATAGCTTTGAAAATTGGTACACGTGTTCGTGAGGGGCTTCTGATGAACATACTAAAAGTCCCCGGTCCTGGGGAGTGAGCTCGTGACGCCCTCTTAGATTTTATCCCCCTTTTTCAGTTTTTCCTTAATATCACGAAAACTATTTAGTTTTCAAATTACAATTGATATATCAAATTAAAGAGCTTAATATTCCCTACAAACGCATGCTTTTATTTTTGGTTTAACTTTAACAATTTCTGAGATAATGGGTCTCAAAATCTGCCGTCATCTTGGATTTTATCCCCCCTTTTTTAGTTTTTCTTAAATATAACAGAAACTATTAAAGCTAAAAATAATAATAATAAAAGCATGCATTTGTTGGGAATTCTACGATCATTAATTTGTTGTATTACATGTAATTTGGAAACCAAATAGTTTTCGATATATTCAAAAGAAACTAAAAAAAAAAAGGGAGATAAAATCCAAGATCGTGGCAAATTTTGAGACTCATTATCCTCGAAACTATTAAAGCTAAAATAACATTAAAAGAATGCGTTTGTAGGGAATTTTCAGCCCTTTAATTTGCCGATTACATATAATTTGAAAATTGAATAGATTTCGAGATATTCAAGAGAAACTAAAAATGGGGAACGAAATCCAAGTGGCAATAAGCTTTGAGACCCATGATCTCGGAAACTATCCAAGTTCAAAGAAAAACAAAAGATGTATTTGTAGGGAATTTTACGCTCTTTAATTTGTTTAATCAATTGAATATATTTCGGGATATACAGGAAAAACTAAAAAAGGGG
>BGPR01030521.1:0-18608 GCA_013235015.1 Araneus ventricosus
GAAATTTACTTCGTTCGGTTACGTATTACTATTGTAGTATTTTATGATAAAAATTAAAATATGTCTTTTAGGTGCATCCTCTACAATATGATTTATATAAAATTAAAGTTGTTGACTACAGATTCTCAATTCCTTGTAGACTTTATTTATAGAAAGATTTGGATTTTGCATAAAAATGTATCATCATACAAAATTAGTGAAGCTAATTTTGTTTGTTTAAAGACTTTACTATTTTTATACTATAAGATCAATGCTTATATACTATATTTGTGGTATTACATTTTTGTCTGTGAGTTCATCCATTTCCCTAAGTCTACTTTAAAGACCACTTAGAATCATCCCATTCAAAAAAGTAGCTCTTCTTCTATTAATATAAAAAAAAAAAATTGTGATCAACTAATAATATAAATTAAAAACTCAAATCATTTCAACCCCTCAAATTGAGTTTATTTTGCGGATACTAGCTGTCATACCTAGTTTTAAAACACTACATTTTAGAAACATTCCATTCGTTGTTTAGTGGTCACTCTTTCATACCTTACTTTTCAAATACTCGAGGAACAATATCACACAATCTCAGAAGATTTAATTGCAGAGATTGACACCAGTATAGGGACGGTCTTTCCCTGCTACTAACCATGATAACTAAGACAGTTGATCGGCATTTCGTCATGCACTTGGTTTCAATAATAATTCTTCGCTTGCTGTAATGCGACTTGTACCAGTCATTAATTTCTTTATATATTTTAATAATTTAATTGATAGTTTCTTCAATTAATGGTTGAACTTTTAACAGTGAATAATCAGTTTTCAGTTCTATTACTTAGAAAAAACTTTTAACAGAGATAAAAACTATTTTCTATTTTTGAAGTAGTTAATTTTATATAAATGGGGATTATTCAAAAGATTTTACCATATAAGAAGAGAATACAGTCTTAATACTGGCTTTGAATAATGTGTCATTATTGTTTATTTGCATCTTTTCAAAATAAAATTCATTTCAACATGACAATGCTTTTTTATTGTTGAGAATTAAATTCAAATGAATTTTATTCTCATCAAATCCTTCATTCATCTTAAGTTTGTACCTATTGATTCTCATAGAATTTTCCTTTCTTTTTGTATATTAGACATGAAAACATTTTTAAAGTCCATTCAGAGATAGAAGTATGTCATACGAGATAAAATAACTGGTATAAAGTTGATTTTTTTTCATTTCAATCCATTTCTTAGTCAAACAAATTCTATGAAATTTTCTCTTAAAAAAGAGATATTACTAGCTTCTCAAAGTAATAGAAATACATAGGTGTAGTATTGAATATGGTACAAAACATGTAACAGGAGAATACTGCTAGTTTATTTATTAGGTTAAGTTACTTACAGGAAAGAAAATGTATCTAGCTCAAATATAAATCCACAAGTATCTAGAAAAGACTGCTTGCGTAGCACTTTTAATCAAAGATCTATTATCATGCTTTACCAATTATATTTGCATCATACTTGCCTACAGCAAAATAATATCACACTTTCCCTTGGAATCATATTAAAATGACTGTAATTATGATTTAATAGCTTCGTTTTAAGTCATTGACTAATGCCACATTTTAACGTCAAATATCATTAATAACGTAGATGATGGACTTTGTCTTTAAAGGAACAAATAATAAGTTCAAAGCGTGCAATTTTTTAAGCTACCGGCGTCATTGATGATCTTGATTTGTTGATAGTAATAGGTGGGCTGAAAATCCGTTTTTCCCCCAGACACTAAAATATTTTATTCCCTATCTGCAAATTTTCTTCCCTCCAATGGAATCAGAGTACGAGTAGGCTGTGCCTTTATTTTTTTGGATTAAAATGGGAGGAAAAAAAGACCTAGTCTTATTACCAAATGGGAGATGGAATGGACGATCAGATGGAATTGCCGCCTTTAGAGTGCTTAAAATTCATATCCTTCAATAGCAGATACGTCTCTTCTAGATTTTCACGGCATTCAACTTGAATTTTTTATACTTCAGCTGCCCTATATACATCTGAGCTTTCAAGTTATGAAAGAAAAGGAATAACGATTTTCAACTGCGCAAGAAAAATATTTCCCTCACAAATCCTATATCTCCTCTAATATTTAAAGATTTACTGCAAATTTTATTACAATGCTTTGCTAATATTTCAGTTAATTCATATTGGAGTGTATATTTTGCTAGAAACTTTATTTAACTCGTAATAATAACCTTGCAGGAAGATTTGGGATTTTTAAAGAAACCCTTTGTCGCTGTTTTTCGTTTTTACAACAAAACGTGTAAAATGTTGCGTTTATCAAGGCAGAACCATTGTAAGTTAAGTTCTGGCTCAATTATCACCTTTCGTCATAAATGAAGGAGGACCATAATTTTCTTCATCAGGTTTTTGGGTCAGATGTTCAATGCCATCGTGGACGCTAACATCCTTCGTAATTGCTGTGAGTTAGACCTCTTCTTTACATGGTCTGAGGTTCTAGAAATCCACTCAGTTTTCACCTGGGAGTACTGAGAAAAATGTAAATTCAAATTGTTCCATTAGTCACCAACCCACTTATACATTTGATTAGTTTTATTATATTTGAAAGTCATTTGCTTCATTTCTGACACTGTTTCAATTTTTATGAATAACTTTTTTGAAGAAAAGAACATAAACATTTATATGATTTACTTATGGCTTAAAATAGAATAGCTATATATTTTTTAAAAAAATTATCTTAATTTGTCTCAGTGCTTTAAAGAAAAAAAAAAAAAAAGAGGATTCGTGAAGGAGTGGTTTTTTATTTTTTCCTCTTTTATGCCTGTATTGTTGTATTAGATTATACTGACATTCTGCCCTTTAGGACAAAGAGTTGATACTATTCATTCAATGTAATTTGAGGAAATATAAGAATGGTTTTTAGTTTTAATTGCCAGGTAAGTTTATTATAGTTCATAAATATAATTTTGCTCATTTGATTTATGGGCTCATTTTCCACCCTGTTCACTAGATATAGGTTTTCTTATTAAGTGCTTAAGAAAAGAAAAAAAATATTTAGTAAAACCTAATTTTGGAAATGTGTTTCCTCTTGATATAAAAATTTGAATGTTTTAGGCCCTACTGTAACTCAATCTATAGAAGATGCAATCGCAGAGCCAGAACGGCACTTAATTTATTATCAGGCAGAAAAACATCTCTGTTTAGGGTAAAAATGGAAAAAGAGATAAGGGCGTACAAGGATTTTTTATATTTCCTTATCTATTTTGTTATATATGTATAGTTGTCTACAGACCGATTACATACGCTAGGACTTTCACCGTATTTCACTATGCATATGTCACATAATACTATATGTGCCTTTTTCTCCCTAAACTCTACCGGGAAGAAACAGAACGTACTATCGCACATTTATAGGTGAAAACATCGACATTCGCAGTTCTGGGATTCTATTCAACCAGTTTGTATATCTAAAAGATTATTAGAGAAAAATAATACCAACCAAAACTGCGAAGCAATTATGAAATTGAGTATGCAAGAGAAATGGCTGAAGTTTTTTGCTGATACAAAGTATATTGATGAAGTCATGGCTAATAATGTTATGCGAATACGCGTTTGCCATTCCAGCCCACAATGCAAATGTGGAGATAATATTTTTCCTCTTGTCAACTCAATGGTCGGACGAAAGAAACAGGTTGTCAGAGGAGACAACTGAAGCAATTTTGATTTGTCATCATAATTTAAAAATGATTTGCGCCCAATTTTATAATTATGAGAAAGGAGAAAAATGATATAATTAAGAAAGTAAAATCAACTTTAAAATATGAATGAGCCAAAAAGCATTAACCTTGCATCTCTTTTATATTCTAGATTGCTTATATTTTATTGATTTCTTATCAGAGTAAAATAAACCATTAACAACCCACTTTTTTCATGTTTTATTTATTTAGCACTTAAACGCCCCGTATCAATCGCTGGAAATTATGACAACCCTACATATAACGTTATGAAAAATGACATCGCATATATACTTTGAAAGAGTAAAGTATATTTTTTGTAAAAATGAGGGAAATAAATGTTAGAAATCAGATAAACAACAATGCAAGAATTAGCTTCAGTTTGAATAACGAAGATAAACATAGACTTAGAATTAAAAGCATAAGCTAGTTATTTTACGCTACATAGAGTTACTCACCAATATAGTTTTTTTTTGGAGGGGGCCTCAAAATAATTTTGCGCCTCGGGTCTCATATTGTCAAAATCCGCCACTGGGTGCACGAGCTCTGAGGCTCGTAACACTGGGTCTTACGGTGCTGAAATTAATAACATAACAGCATGGAACTTCATTACACTTCGATATTAGTATCTGGAAAATATATATAAATATTAATAAATTATTTGTATTTTATATATAATAAGAGAAAAGAAAAACAGAAATGAAGAGGAAAAAAACAAAAAGAATAATTATATTTGAGTAAATTTAAAGTATTAACTTGCTGTAAGAAGCGAATGTAACTGATGCGAAGTTTAGTCAGTTACAAACCTACAACATCTATAGGAACAGCGGACCAAAAATAAATGGAATATGTTAAAACTTTTTGTTTTGGATACCAGATCCTATGAATTTTTGGTACACCAAACAAACAGATATGTGTTAAGACAATATAATAAACAAAATTATTAGTAAAACTTTCAATTTTATATGCGTTACATGCTGACGAAAATATAACCCATATAAATAAACCCATTGATTTATATCTTCACATATAAATCAATCGTCAGAAAATCTTAGAAGTAAAGTGAAAGAAGAGGATCGCAGAGTGACCAGTCTTCTTCGAAAACTAGATTATAACCAGATTGTGCCTGATTCTATGCTTTCCTAGCATTATAAAAAGCACAAGAAATCAATGGCACTCAAACTGAATTGTACATCAATGAAATTATTCACTTGTGTGAGTGTGCAAATTTTAAACTGCAAATACCAATCTTCATGGTAGCAGTCAAAGCTGTTAACCCACATATTTATGTGCAAATTTACTTTAAGATGTTTTAGGAAAATAATTTTCAGGTTGCGAAGATTCAATTACACGCTGAAAAGATAGAGTGTAAGCACTTTAAAAGTTCATTAATTTTTATAGCTAAGTCAAATCATATTAATAAACTGATTGGAAGGTTATTCTCTGGTCATATGAGCTTAGTAACTAATGTTATAGAGTCACTTGCGTCATTGTAGGATTTTTGGATGCTCCTCCTGTAATATAATAAAACGAGTTGTTCAATCACTCTGTTTTAAAGTTAAGAAAAAGTGAACTTTTGTGTGAAGCATTTTAATTATTACATAAATATCATTTATTTTGAATAAGTTATTGATATAATTTAAGATTATTAATTTCGGCTGATGCACCATACTTCATTTCTTTTTCTTTGTGTTTTCCTTGACATACATTTTTCGAAACAAATTTATTGAGCATTTTTACTTTATTACATCTGTTTTTTTACTTATTTCATAGATTTTTTAAATATTTTATTGTAATATGTCACAGGTATAGAATGATGGCTACATATAGTGTGCTATGTGAAGTGCTACTGCAATCTTTAATTGAAAAAGGCAATATTGAACGACATAAATCTGTTTTTTCCGCTTTGTCCCGGATCGTAATCTGTTTATATTTTCTGTGTTGAAATACTAATAGAGTGATAATAGTGAAATACTAATAGAAAGATGCAATCATGTAGGTGATTGCTTCACTCTGTAAAAAAAATTATGACCATCTTTTCATGTGACTTTATCATTTAAATTTCGCTTTTAGGCCTTTTGAGATGTATGTGGGACATATACAGGGTGTGCACAAAAAAGTTTAGGAAAAATAATGGTTTATTATCCTTTATTATATAATCAGGCACAAGAGTACACATGTTCATGAGATAATGAAACACACAAAGTTTACCTTTTTAAAAATAATCGATGTAACATCCCTTTAGTTACTCTGAAAATGCCCCAATGGAAATCATTTCTTGTCATACCTTTCTGAGCATCTTCACTTTCGTCAAACCAAATGCAGTGTAAGTAGTGTCTCTTTTCAGGATACTCTTTTGTTGTTCTCCACAGAACTTTCGTTGCACCTACATAACGCAATGAATTTCTTGGAACTACAATCATCATCTTGTTTTTCAGCTTTCCAGTCATAAACAGTTTCCTGTTAGATGATTCTGTATTTGTGAGAACACGGAAAGCTTGATGAAAACCTACAACTATATCTCAGATTTGGACTTGAAATAGCTAGGGCTACCTATATGGAAACTTATAATTCAATAATACTAATCTGTCATTGGAATAGTACCTTGAAATTAATATTTTGCAAATTTTTCAGCTATGAAATTTTCCAACTAATTTGTCCCCACTCTGCACACACCATTACAGAAAAAAAGGTTTGCTAAAAAGAAGTTTGTAGCTGCCTACAGGCAGGAACGTAAAGAAAATGGGGGGAGGGGTGTAGTCGCAAAATAAGCAGTGCCGGGTCGCATATTCACAATCTTTACATTCATTCGGACCACGGAGATTTTTGAGCCTCCTCATTAGCTGACCCTTCTGGCGTCACTTGTGATATAATTCATTACAAGCTTTTTTTTCTTTCAGCTCTAATGACAACTTTGTATTCTCTTCGTCAAATCATTTAAAGAAAATAAATAAGTGTTGACACAACATTTGATTTAAATTCAATTCAAATTTTGTTTCAGAACTTCTCAATTTCTTTGGATTACAAAAAAATAAAAATAAACAGTACATGGAAGCAAAACAAATTTGTCACAGCGTCATCTGTGTTCTTGAAACAGAACTACAGACTGCTTTTTAGTCAAAATCAGTCATCTAATTGTAAGATGGAAAAAAAGAGGGAGAGAGATTCCAAAAAAAAGAGCAATTATTATCATTCTCTTGATGCCTTTCAAATATTCAATAAGCACTTAAGGACAGAAGAAGAAGGGATTGATATTTTCATATTCTAACATGGTGGAAAGGATATTTTGAGTTATGCTAACATAAAACCCTAAATATCATATAAAAATTACTTGTAATTTGCAAAAAATTGAAATTTTAGTACGAATGGAAAATCATAATAATAATAACTAAGACTGATTGTCTTTCTATTTCCTCACCTGCGAAAAAATTCTTGGAAAATAAATTCTAAGAAAAGTGATCAGATTTTTTTTTCGCTTGAAAAATCTTGCTTTAGTATTGTGATAAGTTTAATATGAATATTTTTGTTGACCAGTGGGAAAAAGAGTTTAAAAAAAATTCTTAAAATAATATAAATAATATTTTAACAGCCCCATGGAGAAATATATATATATATATTCCAAGAATTTTTTCGTAGGTAAAGGGAATCAGAAAGAAAAACAACCTCAGTTATTATCATTATTTTTTCCATTCTTAATAAAATTTCATTTTTTTACAAACTAAAAGTAACATTTTTATAAAATGATCTTTATGGATTGTACGTTAGCTTAGGGTTTTTACGTTGAAATAACTCAAAATACCCTTTCCACCATGTTAGAATATAAAAATATCCATCCCTTCTTCTTCTCCCCTTCAGTGCTTACCGAATATTTGAATGGCCTTTAAATAATGATAATAATAGCTAAAAAATAATAACTAATATAAAAACATGTGTATGTACAACATTAACATTTTTATAGCTTTTAAATCAGATTCTAAATAAATACCATTAATATCCTAGTCATTAAGACTTTTTCGCGTTAACATTAAAACGAAATGATTAAAATAAATTTAAAAGAGATTCGATCTAGTCTGAAACACCATAGCCCAATACCATTTAAGGCTTGATTCATCTGTCTTCATATTATTTTTAAAAATTGACACTTAATTTTAGTCTGTCTAAATTAGTTTACTGAATAAGATTAATACGAGAAGGCACAAAATAAAATTTTAGATTTTGCAATTTTTTCAACATTACATTTATTGAATAGAAGAGCATAAAAAAAAGTCTTTACTGTTAAAGAATTTTTCCTATCGAAACCAAGAGCGACATGCTTGAAGATACTAAGTATTAATATCCACGAATTAACCATCAGCAGATTTTTCTTGATTCCTTGCCTTTCCTGCGTACATTAACAATATGGCTCATTTTGTGCTCCGAGTACAGTGAATAAACTCAAGTGTGCACTTCGATCTCTCCATTGAACAACAGACACTAAAATCTGATACACGGGGAAAAGATTTGGAAGCCCTTCTAGGAATGGCGTCATTTTTTTTTGTCTTCACTGAATCAGATCGGCTGTAGTTCTAGACCATCTTTTAATGGCAATTTTTCTTTCTTTTTACTTTCTCGTATACGAAGTATACAAAGAGAAAATATTGCAATCGTCAAAAAATTCGAACTCGAGATTTTGACGAATCTCCACGTTTTAGACCTCCCTGAATCCGAAAAAAAAACAATTTTTAAATTATGTCTGTCTGTGTGTCTCTGAACACGATAACTCGAAAACTATTAGAGCTACGGGTATGAAATTTGGTATGAGATCTTGACACATAATTTGAAGGTTTCTATCAAATCTTGGACAAAATCCGTCTACGGGAAGTCTGTCTGTCCGCGTTTATGTGAACACTATAACTCAAAAACTTGAATAGCTAGATAGATATAATTTGGTACACAGTTTTATCTTCAGGAATGTAGGTCTGTATAAAAGTTTGGGCTAAATCCCTCAAAGGGTTGACTGTCTGTCGGACTGTATAATCGCATACTTGTAAAAACTATATCTCCTAAACCCTTTGGCTTAGAAAAATAGAAATTGGTATGACGGTTGCTAACATTAATTATAGATTTGTGCCCAAATTTCGTTTCAATCGGTTAAAAAAAAGGCGTTCGATTTGCATATTCATTTTTTTTACTTGCGTATTGGAAGTAATCTCTGCGCATGCGCAAGCTATTCAGCGTTAGCGAAGGAGGTCATTTTCTCCTGTTTTCTTTTCGTTCCCGCACGCCTTCGCATTAGCGGAGCTTGCTAGAGTGTGATAGAAAATAAATATTGCTAAGTTTTAATACATACGCATCTCTTGAATTTGATTCTTCACCTAAATATTTTACAATCACTATAATCTACAATTAAAAACCTTCTGATAGTCATTGCATTCTAGGTTACAGTAGGTTCGAATTTTTTTATCTACGCAGGGGGAGGTTAAATGACAAATTTTCGAGAAGTATACGAGTAAGTTTAGGGGAGGCCACTCCCGCTGGTTTGATTACGGATTGAAAAGAACTTTGGAACGAATAGGGGATAATAGCCTTTGCATCTGAAAATCCCCAAAACCCCTTTTTCAAATCAAATCTGATACATGTCCACAATTTGTTGACAAGACCACATACCTTTACTTTAGGCTTACGACACACTCCTGCCTTCAGAGATAAAAGGTCAAGACCACATACCAAATTTCCTTTATCTAGCCAGTTGCTTTTTCCAATAATTGAGTTCATATACACACAAATAGATATACAGACAGGTTGCTAATGCGATGATAGTTTAGTTTAGTTATATTAACGTCCCGCTTTGAAGCAACTTTGAACAATTTTGGGGAGAACCTCGTAATTTTGAATCGCGGTCAGGTGTCGAGGACTACACCTATGCTGGCACCCTCTCTTCAAACTTCATCACCACACCAGAATGAGATGATCGATTTGGCCTAAATTTGATACTCATGTACAATTCTGGCTTTAACCCCTTAATTAGTTTGTTTTTCCATCTTTCTAATTAGATGACACCTCCTATTATGGAAATGCATTGTCATTTTAATTCAGCTGAGAGCCTGGAGGATAGTTGGAATGTTTATGCACCCCACGTAATTTTTGCATCTAAATACAAAATCTGATACATGTTACAATAGTTTGTAACATTGTAGTTATAATACAATGATACAATTTAGTTTATAAGTTTAAGATTGCGATAATTCGATGTATTCACCGTGTGCAAGCAAACTAGAAAAGGGGGTTAAACCAAATTTCATCCTTGTAGCTCATTGCGTTTTACAGTTATCGTATTCACATGCTCGTGTACATACAGACTTCCAATAGAAAACTTCGTCCAAAATTTGGAAGAAATCCACCATTTCAATGTAAATATCACATGCTAAATTTCATCATTGAGCTCATCTCATAAATTTCATTATCATCTGACTTGTTGCATTATGGAGCTATTGTATGACAGACATAATTTCAAAACTGTTTTTTTCTTCGGACTTCTGGAGAACTAACGTAGAAATTCATCGAATTTCGAGGTCGAATTATTTTAATGTTTACCAAACTTTCCTTTTCTATACTTCGTAAGAGAGAAAGAGAAAAAGCAAACAGCTTGGTTTGTGGGTATGTTTTAACCTCTTCTTGGTTAGCTTCGAAGATCCTACGTTCGACTTTTTTGTGTCACTACGGTCGGCGTCGCATGTCATGCGACGAAAAGAAAAATTGCATCGTTGAAAGTGAGTTCCCCGTTCTTACGAGTCTCGTTATATTACACGATTTTGACAATGTAAGCAATAAAATAATCAGCAATAAATGATTTCAGTGTGGTTTTAACATTGATGATGAAGAAAGATTGTAAAGCTGTTTTCATGCTAAAGTTGTAAAACAATTTTTAAAAAACATTTTTTTACAAACCATTAATAATTCTTTTCATGCAGATATTTATCTTAAATACCTCAAAGCAACAGATTTGAAAAATATATTATCAGAGAGTATTTTGTTTCAATTAAAAACGTGGGTGCATTGCAGTAAAAACTGGAGATCAGTGAACGGGATATCACATGTATGACGAAACAGTAGGTCAAGCAAAAACTGCTTACTGACAAAAATATTTTGCATTTTTGAATTCATAATTGAACATATATTAATTTTCAGCAAGGAAAAAATGGTTCTTTTTGAGACGGAAATTCGAAAAAAAAGAAAGAAAAAAATCCGACGAAGAAGAGGTTAATGGAGCAACAGCCAGTTGGGACTTCTCTGTACCAAATGATGCATATTAATATCTAATCTAACAATAGTAAAATATGCAGTTAAAATTTGAATCTGCGGTATAGAAAATGTTACAGGGAGAACTCAATAACAAATCTTATATTTCCGAGAGCAAGATTTGCCTATAAAGAAGGAAAACTATCGCGTTAATCTATTCGAGAAATTTCTCTTCTTTATCTTCACAGAAAATCGAATATTTTTAATTAATAAAAACTTTTTAACTTACCTGGAAACTGAGGTCTGTTAGGGAACTCAGAATAGCATATGACTCACATGAAAAGAGGCTATGTATGGACGGCAAAATTGAGTACCATTGTGATTTTGCTATGAAACAAAAACCTCTTTGCTTCCATATAAACCTGTGATTCTCTTGATGACATATGTGAAGGATTAATTTGAAATGTGGAGTTTAATGCCACACGTATGCGTTAATGCCACACGTGAATTTTTTTAAAAAAACTATGCAAGAAAATAATTTAGATAGAAAATGACCACAATGTTCTTAATATCATTAAAAGTGTTAGTGGGAAACTAAAAATTTAGCAAGCAGTAATATCTCTGAAGTGAAATTGAGAATAGATAAATGGGCTTAACGACATTGCAAAGCAGCTGTTTGTGTGGAATTCAATATAGGAATATACATTTACATTAATTTGTGAATAATGTATTTGTTGGTGGAACCTCTATGCGATACGTAAAGCTTTTTTTCCTTTCAGTAAGTTAAAAAGTAAAGGACTTAAATAATCTTTATCAAGAGACTGACTTACGAGACATCTTTGGAATTTAAAAAAAATCAAAGAAATGAGATAATAAACACATAAATGATGTGATATAACATAAATGACAATAATAACGCATATGAAATGATTAACCGAAATATTTATTTTCACATCAATTCATTTAATGTGTCTAACTAATTATAAGTGGTTTTCAACAAAATTTCAGGTAAAGTTCGATTTTGCAATAACAAGAAGAATCTTTATAAGCCCCATTGTCCACAAAATTGAAAATAAACAACTTTTAGCAAATTGTTTGTTACACAAACCAAACAGACATATAGCATTTAAGAAACATTTTCGAAATTACTTCATTATTCATTTTTTTCCTTTCAGAAACATGCTAAGAAAGTATGAAGAACTTTATCTTTAAAGAAATCAATAAACTATTTGATGCGTTAACGATTTGATTTGATTGATTTTTTGCGATAACGATTTGATGCATAAGTTCCAACGCGCTTCTAATGATATTAACTTCACTTTCTGCCGTCAACTTTTTATTAATCTTTGCCTTAGAACTTTTAGGTAGGTTATGGTGATTTAAGAACAAAGTATTCAGAATGATTATCACATACAGTTCACCCTACATTCTTCGGTATGTAAATCAGTGGAATGAAATCAGAAAAGAATCGATGAAACACTTTCAGCACTAACATCTATCACCTCTGAATGTCGCCTAATTTTACTAATTGCGACAATTATTTTAATTAAATGCAAATGGATCGACGATTAGCACCCAACGCCAATCTTATCGTCTTGACCATCGATTTCTTCCGTAGAGACCCACTTCACAAGATTGACGGATATCTCAATTATCTATTCGCCCAAAACTTCATAAGCATTAAAAAGGATATTTGAGCCCAATTTTTGGCTGCGAATTCTGTCGAATATTATTAAAGTCAAATATTAAAATACCCAACGTATCCATTAATCACGATCCGGGCTCCAACAAAAAACAAGGAAAGCCTGAATGCTAAGTCAATGTATTGATACAAAAATATTTTCCTCTACTTCTTGGCAATTTGAAACCATGGATAAACAAAACACGCATCAATAATTGTTGCTGGAAGTCTCTGGTATCCGTTTACACGTCAACTTGGCCCGAGGATTGCTGGCTTGTTTGAGTAGGCCACCCTGTGGTTTGTGGCGGCAAACGCCCGGCGCCGTTCCCACCTGTTCGTGTAGGGAATGACCGGTTTTTGATAGCATCGGCGAAGAGCAGGTTGATCGAATTTGTTATTTCCATCGTAATTATCGATCGATCAAACGCTGCTTTCCTTTAATTGCTGAATTTCTGAGCAGATTCGGAAGCAATATTTCCGCGTAGGAACCGGAATTGTTTCTCTCTCTGTAGGCATAGATATAGATGGTGAAAAGCAATTATGTATGTTGGGCGAGAAACCAAATGATGTGTGTTTCACAAGAAGCTTTTAAACCTTTTCAGCAACAGTCCAATTTCTAGAACTTCTGTTTTCCATAAAAAAGTAACAAGTAAATGAAGCAATCTTCTTCAAAATTTTGAAATTTTGCTATCTGAGAAATGAAATATTTAATGATTTCAAGCAATCTGATTATTGTGAGTTAACATATTTCATTAGGAGGAAAAAAAACATCTCGTATAATTGTTACACTATTTCTATTACATGAAAGAAACTTCATCAGAAAAATGATATTTAAAGCTGTGAAAAAGTGAGATTCATAGAGTGACAGATGCGTTTCTGAATGAAGGTCGATACTTTTAGCATTTGTAAGCTGTTACTCCACCTAACGTCTTTTCTTATGCGACTCTCCTCCAAATACAGTGTCACCTTTGTTAGTGGATTAATCTTCATCGGTTTATGGAGGAAAAATAATGTCATCTAAGGTGTCTAAAAAGACGTCTATGTTACTGATATCTTTCTATTTTCATTCAATATGCTACAGTATTGCTTTTCCAGATTTTAATATATTATCCAATGTACATTAATGAAGCAAAGCAAGAAAAGCTACACTACGAGCATTGAAAGGGATGAGAAATCTATCTTATAATGGCCTGATAAGGAGAAAAAGGACATTTAATAATTTAACTAAATAATTACAAATAGTATGCTGGCCTAAAGACGGCCTTTACACAAGTCTCTGCTTTTATCAGTATTCACAAAATTATAATTATATGTATACTTTTAGCACCATTAACAAAATTAAAATTAAATGTCTGTTTTTATCAGTATTTACAATTTAGTACATAAACAAACAACAAGTTTACAAAAGTATATTTTTTACTATCGGTATTTTCGGAAGTAATGTGAATGAAGTTCAGTTTTTTTTTCTAGAATCGTTGAAAGAAGCTGAACATTGCATAAACAGAACCATTAAAATGGCCACTACCTTGAAACGGTATCAAAAATAAAACATATGTCGTTTTTAATATAATATATGCCGTAAGTATGCGTGCACATGCGTCATTTTCAATGGCTTCAAGGAACATTCATTCCAAATTCGAAGAAAATAGAGAAACGCATTTGGTTGTGATTGTGTGACAAACCAATTTACACACAATTAGACGAAATACCAAACGGTCGAGTTTCAACATTACTTCTCCCCTCTCGGTCAATTAAACAATGCACAATGTGCCATTTCCTGAGTAGTAGCCACTTTTAGGGATTTATACAACACCGTCTCTTTTATCAATAATACACCTGAAACACATAAATGCTATGCGACCACTAACTTTGTGTACGACTAAGTACTTGGGACAAATTTAACATATCCCATCAAATGTCTTTTGAATAATTTGTTCAAATTATATAGAGAAAAAGTGAACTAATTTTTAAAAAAAGCGTGAAAAATAGAAATGATGAATTAATTGACAATAACTTTCGTTTTTCAAAATATATAAATATTCAATTCCAAAATTAAGTACTAAAAAGAAAAAAAACTTTTAAACGAAAACGAAAGTAAATATCTCCGAGAAGTGGAAAAATAAATTAATCCTAGTATAACTTCTATTTGTTATTAACGTAGTTCCGCGTCGATGAATCAACATAAAATAAAAAAGGAAAAGAATCTGTTAAACTCAGCTAAAAAAACCTTGTCATAACTCCCATTTGATCAGTATAGAATCAAAACAGTATCCCGTGGTGTGTATGCTAATTTGTAGAATGTTTGAATCTCTTTGGCGCGTAGCCAAAAATTCCTGAGCGTTACTGATTTCTGATGATAATTATTAGTATAATTATTTGCTAATTATAATTGTAGGCTATATTTATGTTACAAAAGATCTGAAGGAACGAAGTATATTAGACGCTATTTAAGTATATTATACGCTATTTTTCTTTTGAAGCATTTGTTTATCCCTCACTCACATAACATAATTAATATATTGTGTGAATTATAGTTTTGGGGGAAGCTATTGTCTAGTGGACTGAAAGTTTGTTCTCTCACAATGAGAGACGCATCGATTTTAAGAAGATGAGCTTACAAATTAGTTTTTCCACGAAGAATTACGCATAAAAAATACAATGGGTTTAACTCGAATAAAATTGAACAGAAGTAAACATCGAACGATTGCTCTCATGAAAATTTATCACACGCATGAAATGGATAGCATGTTAATCTCTGAAGTTCTGCAAAACTCAAAATAAAACAAGGAAACATTTATTTAATTTGTTTTATTTATTTCGTCTTAGGTGTGGCAGCTTAAAGTCTTTCATATTAGAGAAATGATGACAGATAGGAACGCAGTCGTTTCACTTTCTTTTAAACGAATATTTCCAAAAATAACAAAATTCAGTTTTTTAATATAACATTCTTTTAAAACATGTTTGACTGCAGATCTATATCCATCAAATAACTCATCGATTTTCATTTTTCACTGAACCTTCACCGAAATTTCGGTTTTGATATTATATACATATAATTAATGCATATATCCACTAAGAACGGCAACACCGTGAGGCACAAACTGTAACAACTCAGTCAGAGCTATACTAGCAAGACGTGGCCATGTGTCCAAGCTAAAAACCTTTGTTAATAGTTAGAAAATAATAGGAAATATAGTAGTTTTGTTAGTAAGCAATATTCCTTACTAAGACTGGAATCAAAATTTTAAGACCTCTAACAAATTTTCATGAAATTATTAAATTCGAAATTTCGTAAGTAATGATATCATTGATATTAAACTTTGTTCTGTAAGAACTATAATAATTTCCTCAAAACCCATATCTATAGACATTTCAAAAAAATTTGGAAATAGGGTCAGTCGAGGTGATTGGGAACGGTGACTGCAGAGAGCAGTAGTGAGGCCTTAGCGAACTGAAAGGCATGAGTTCTGGTTAGGATACTCTAGAACAGAGTTTTCCAATTTGTGGTACACGTACCCCTGGTGGCACGTGGCGGTCCAGTTAGGGGTATCGAAAGTAATGTTAGTAGTAGCGGAAAACACTAGGCATAAATGATTAAGATGTAAAAAGGAAGTTATAAAATTTTTCTTTTCCAAGCTAACCCATAAGTTACGCATGTTCGACAGCCTACCGGTAGCAATGAAAGAAGAGTATCAAAATTTCAGTGCTAAATGTATAAAATTTTTAACCTTTAAATTTTAAAGCAATTAATTATTTATTGTTCACGACCACAGAACTTGTGGAAAGAACATACTTGTGTTATACGCTTATAAATAACATGTATCGCAATATGCTGGACACAGCTCCAGACATGAAATTATATCTGTCTTCCTTTGAACCTAATTTTATAAAACTCAGCTGCATGAAAAACACTTCCGGATTACCTAGAAATTGACTTCCACTTGAATTGTTGATTATTATTTATTTATTTATATAGAAAATTCACACTACAGAATAAACCCTAATTACAGAGTGCATGATACAGAAACAAACACTAAAATAGCCGTAAAACACCGATTAATAAAAATGACAGATAGACACAGAAATCACTGAAAAACACAACCCGAATTTAAAAAGCACACAAAATAAAAACATTTAAAGAACACAAAATCTGCAAACATTCAGTCTTAAAAACACTATAAGACATATTAAACTCATCAAGATAATCAGAGTACCTGTTAAAAATCTTGTAAAATTTATAAATAGAAAAATTACGTATGTAATTAAACCTGGTAAATACATTCACAAATAAACAACTATTCCTCAAACTTCTAGACGGCACAGAATAAGTGATACGGCTCAATATGTCACTGCAATCAATGGCATCATTAATTATCTTATGATAAAATAAAAGACAAGAAAGATCATGACGGACCCTCAAACTGTGAATGCTGAAGATTCTACATAAATGAGATGAGGATAAGTCTTGCCGATAATAGAGATTTGTTGGGTAAAATAAGTAATGCAAAAACCTAGTTTGTTCCCGCTCAATAATTTTAATTTTATTTTTATTGTAAGGGTCCCAGACAAGACAACAGTACTCAATGCCCGAGCGGACAATAGTGAAAAATAAAATCTTCAAAGCGAGTACACCGGAGAAATGTCTGGTGTTACGTTTGATAAAGCCAAGTTTAGTATAGGATTTAGAGACAATGTTGTCAATATATTGGGTAAAACCGAATCTAGTGTCAAAAGTAACACCAAGGAGGTAACTGACTTGGATCGGCGTAGTAAAATACCATTTATTTGGTAAGAGTAAAAAATAGGCTGTGATTTTCTGGTAAAGCTAAGGATGCTACACTTTTCAACATTAAGGGTATGATAAGTAATCGTTAGCGTTCATCATAAACTATCGCGAAATTATTTCAGTGCTGTTTTCATTTCGTCGCTTAACAAATACCATCACCTATCTTAATTTTCTACGTTTTACAAGGTAAAGAAAAAATACATATTCCGCAACCTATAACGAGTATTTCAGATTTTTTTAACATTTGGTGTGAATATGCGGTCATGTGTTCATATCAGATATGAAAAAAAACAGAAATTTTCGTTATTTCTTGCGAAAAATGCAGTTTTTTGTTCCTCTTGCAAAACTTGGAAAATTGAGATGGGTGGTGTTGCTTGCTAAACGACGATTTGTTAGGACCTGCAACTAATATTATTAGGTATAAAAGATGGAATCAAATGTAAAATCAAAAATAAATCCTATGAATGTTATTAATTTGAGTCGTTTAACTATTATTATACTAATCTCTATATATAAAACTCAACGTATGTGTGTATGTATGTATGCATGTATGCATGTATGTGTATATGTTTGTTCCAGCATCACTTCCGAACTGCTAATCAAATTTTGATGAAACTCGGTACACAGGTTCCTGATTAGCTGACTTGAAGTACTGTAGGGGTAAATAAGCCCACGCCCTCGGGGTACGGTGGGGCAATATCTCCAAAATACATCTTACTAATAGGCCGATTGACATGCTTTGTGATTTTGACGAAACTTGTTACACATGCTCCTCATTAGCTGACTGGAAGTAATGCAGGGATAGATAAGTCCTTCAGTTCCAGTCCTTCGGGGCAGGGTGGGGAAAAGCCTCCGAAATACATGTAACAAATAAGCCGATTGACATGCTTGGAGATTTTGATGAAACTTGGTACACATGTACTTCAATATATGTATTGAAGTGCTGTAGGTGTAAATAAGCCCTAACCCAATCCCTCAGGGTAGAGTGGGGAAAAGTCTCCAAAATACATGTTACTAATAGGCCTTCTGACAGGATTTTGGCGGCTATGGCGGTTTTGATGAAATTTGGTACGCAAGTTCCTTATTAGCCCACTTGAAGTACTGTAAGGGTAAATAAGCCAAGACCCAGGCCCTCGGGGCAGGGTGGGCCAAAGTCTCCAAAATACATGTAACAAATAGGACGGTTGAAATGCTT
>BGPR01030522.1:0-10826 GCA_013235015.1 Araneus ventricosus
GATTTACAAAACATTAAAGATTGATAGATAAAATAAATAATTTTTCTATCAAGGAGCCAGGTTTGAAAGTGGCAGTAACCGTTAAAAACCACGTGATATTAAATAAATATTTGGATTCGATTAAGCCAAAAACAATTTCATAAGAAAATTACGTATAAAATAATGTATTATTATTATAAAATGTATATTATGTATAAAATAAATCAATATCTTTTGTATTTATGAAGTGAGCGATTTTAAATAAAGTAATGTATTGCAAAAAAAAGAATAATAAATCAAAGTAATAAACTGAAATTCTAAAAAATACCTCATATCAATAAGGCAAAAATTCGTGAAGAACAGTTTCCAAGCGAGCCTAATCTATATTTATAAAAGAGGAAAAGTATGTTTATGTGTTCGTTTTCTGATTCTTTATGCACGCCCACACAATTGGATTTACGGCGATCAAATTTGGCACAGTGATGGATTAGCACAAGAGGGAGAAATTATTTTAAAATTTGAATTAGTTTTTAATTTATTTAATTAAATAGCGAAAATTAAGTTATTTTTAGACGTTTTCTCCACTCACTTCTAAAATACTTATGGTACGAAAATTATTTTCACATCACACTAAAGAGCAAAAAATTATCTTTTTAATGATACCAATTTAATTGTTGTGCAATTTTTTCTCTAACTGTCATTAACGTTTCAAAATTAATTTTAAACGCAAATTGTATGAATGTTTTCTATTGTTATAAAATCAAATTTATTGTTTCATCAAATCTTTTATTCACGTGATTCTACCGCTGTTAAAGTTAAGAAAATATTGCCATTTTTTGTCAAGGTAGACTTTTTACTTGCGCTGTTATTTCGTAACATGCGCTTCTGTTTTTATTTCGTAGCTTTTAACATACATTCAAGCATCCAATGATGTTAGTTTAGTTACTACGCGATCTTTCGTTGAAATTTCACAAACTTTTAAATGATCCTAATCAGTGTGAAGCGACGTAGCGGCTAGAGAGTAAGTGAAGTATAGATGTCTGATGATGATGAGAAGTATGTGATTTATCTGATTTATAAAACATTTTATTTATTAAAACATTTTATTAAAATTTCACAAACTTTTAAATGATCCTAATCAGTGTGAAGCGCCGTAGCGGCTAGAGAGTAAGTGAAGTATAGATGTCTGATGATGATGAGAAGTATGTGATTTATCTGATTTATAAAACATTTTATTAAAATTTCACAAACTTTTAAATGATCCTAATCAGTGTGAAGCGACGTAGCGGCTAGAGAGTAAGCGAAGTATAGATGTCTGATGATGATGATAAGTATGTGATTTATCTGATTTATAAAACATTTTATTTAGAAGTTTCGCAGTAGCCAAATTATACAGTATAAGTGTATTAGTTGATTGTAAAGCTGTATTAGTTATTGAACAATATATTGTTTAAAATAAATGTTCTTTTTCGAATAATTTTATCGCATTTTCTTTCAAACCATACTGTTATAAGGTGATAAAAAGGCTGTATTTGAAAGCTTTAATTCAACAAGAAAGGATTCAAGGAAGATTTACGTTTGTTGGAGAAAGTTAGTGACAATATTTGTAGGAAAAAAAACAGGAGGCCGGTATATGAAAAAATATGGATCCCGATCAACGCCGGATTTTCAGCTAGTATGTTATAAAAAAAACCCAGACAAGACCAAATCCCTGGATAAATGAAATTACTCTATCTTTTAAATTAAGTTTATGTAAAGGAAGGTGGTGTACCTAGGTCCCATTTTTACTTTTTAATTTTTAATTGGATAATTACTATAAGAAAGGTAACAAAACAATTTTTTTTCATATTTTAGGCCTTTATACACAACATATATTTTTTATAGGTTTTTTTAAAAAGTATTTCAGTGCATTATTTACAATTTAAAAAAAAGTGCAAATAGGACCAAGGTACACCATGGGTAGTGTACCTTGGACCCGCTATTTCTAGATTTAAAAAATCTAACCGAATAGTTTGAACATAAACATTTATTGGTATTTTAGCTACAGAAAAATGTTAATGAGCACTTTTACTTAATGAGGTCTTAGATTAGACCGAATATAAAATTATTACAGCAACAGTTTCATTCCTATGAGTAGGCTTAACCAACATTGTAATTAGACAAGTCATTTCCAAATGTTAATTTCCGAAGCTGCCTTTCAGATCCTCCAGCCAACACGGGATGTGTTAACTTCCACATTACATCACATTTTTCCACAACGTAAGTGGTAGAATACCACTGCCATGCACCAAGGTACACCACTTGGCCATTTCATGGAAAATGGCTGACTACTAAATTGAGGTTAGACTTAACATAATTTCTAACACATGCTATTATAGCTAAAACTGTGCTTTATAAGTTAGGAATTTTACTATAAAGTAATTTATGTATGTTTAGGAACTATTAACACAAAATTCAACAGCAAAAAAATACTTTTGATGGGTCAATTTCCTTTTCCAGGATTCATTCATTCAAATGAGCACCTTGACAAATAAGTCCAGGTACACTGGGACCTCTGGTAGCAAGT
The DNA here is from genome assembly GCA_013235015.1 of Araneus ventricosus. Taxonomy (NCBI): domain Eukaryota; kingdom Metazoa; phylum Arthropoda; class Arachnida; order Araneae; family Araneidae; genus Araneus; species Araneus ventricosus. Next base: position 2,546 of record BGPR01030522.1, read on the forward strand.
GTACAAAATACATATAACATTTTCTATACATCTATACAGATGGCGCTAAAATCGGCATAGGTTCAAGATACACTTATGTCCAAGGTACACCATCTTCCCCTACGTATATTATTAGTAAACTTACTCTGTTAAACTAATATTGCAATTACTTGTATTTGGAATTTGTATACCATATTTTCGGATAGATAAGACAGAATTCAGACAGTAAGCTACAGATAGGATTAGCTATTATTCGGGAGTTTTTCACTGAAATCCGCTTATCTAACAAGTCTTTCAGCTGGAAAAAAAACTTTACTAATAGGTTAGCATAGTAGTTTAATCACTAGAGTTAAACTGATTCTTATTTAATGCTGCATTGTGAGTCTAAATTATGCTCTATTAATGTGTCATTTTTGCATTGTTTTCCGTCAGAGCCATTTTTCGATGGATTACAGTGAAGAATCTCAACACGATGACGTTCGATGACAACGTCAACGCCGACACTCCCATGGGAATTCTGCGGGGAATAAAGCACGGAACAGAAAGCTACCACGTGCTCTTCAAGAGACTGTGCAGGTAACTGAGAGCTCGGTTTTAATATAAGCTTATTTTAGCCTTCCCCAGATAGCAAAGAAAGCTTGTCTAAAAGTTTTTGTAAACCTTGTCATCAGCAAGGGTAAAGGGTCGTCACAAAGGTTTCCATGACAAGGGTTGAAGCTTTCGGCAAGGTAGCGGAAAGGTTCGCTAGTCAACAAGAAACAGGATTTTCGATAAGTTTTTTAGTAAGATTTCCCCAAGCTTTTATTACAAGTTTGTTTCAGGCCTTTCAAAAGTTTGTTAAGAGCCCTCCTTCGGCGGACAAAATAGAACCCCCCCTTCGAAGCCGTACTCCTACAGAGGGGTCCAACCCCCTTTTTACCCTCTTCTTCTGACATCATCATATCTGGAATGTCAATTAACCAAAGTTTAATTATTAATTAATTTGATTAATCTAATTTTTAATTGAACTTGTACGATTTCGCTGTAGATTGTGATAAAACTTCACATTCCTCCGAGACGGGGATAGAACCCGAGTTCATAGAGTTGGAAGGCAAGCGCAATAACCACTATACGGGACGGGGCTACACACCATGGGACAGGTGGTTTATAAGAAGCTTTCCTACGTCAATTTTGTGGGAATGGTTTCCGAAAAGGTTTGCGCGGAAATACTTTCGCGGACTTGTGGTTCAAACCTTGTCGGTGAGGTAGTTCATAAAAAGCTTTCCTATGTAAACTTTGCGGCAATGGTTTGCGCGGAAATGCTTTCGCGGGCGGCCTATGGAAACTGAAATGGTAACCTTTCCGCAACCTTCTTTGCTATCTGGGTTCTCTTTGGTTACTTTTTACCACAATAAGGCAAAAATTGAAGTTATCTTATTTCTCAAAATATGATCTTAGCAGTTTGAGTGATGTGTAGAACCGGATTATCAAAAAGGCAAAGTAGACAACTGTCTACGGGCCCCTCAACTTTGGCGGCCCCAGACTAGGTATGGCGGTTATTGCGAAAATAACCGGCTTTCGGTTATTCAAGTGTTTGTCACCTCCGGTTTAACCTGGCGGTTATAACGGCTCAAAATAACCGTTTTTCGGGGATTTTTTAAATAAAAAAAAGCCGTTTTTAGATAAAATTTTTTATTAATATTGTTTCGACAGGAAATCAATCCATTTTCCAATATTTATCTATTTATAAAGACTTTTTTAGTAATCCGCCAACCAACAGACGCCTCGAAGAATTGGTTGATGTTGATTGGCCTAAGATGATGAAATTCAAAGCTTCATAACTTGGTAAATTTTAGTCTAATCGAACCTTGTTTCCGATCCGGGTATTTTACCTAGTTATTGGATTTTTAAAAAAATAAGCGAAAAAACTGAAACTGAAAAAAAAAAAAAACGGTTTTCGGTTAAAACCGCGCGCGCGCGGTAGGTTTTCCCCATCCCTGCCCAAGACGGCTCGTGTTTATTTTTTTGCATTATTTTAAAGGCAATTTAATTGAGTGCTTTCGTTTAATTTACAGAAACTGTGTACTCTAACTTATTCAAATTAAAATCAAATATCTCTTCAATTCCAGAACGTCCATCGTGGGATTTTTTTCATGTTTTTAAGTTCGCTTGCTGATGAGTGTAGTCCAGTTAGATACTGCAATTGGCTGATTGACTCAAGGGTCCTGGCAAACTTTGTATTAGAGTATTTTTTCATGTTTTTAAGTTCGCTTGCTGATGAGTGTAGTCCAGTTAGATACTGCAATTGGCTGATTGACTCAAGGCAAACTTTGTATTAGAGTTTTTTTTCATGTTTTTAAGTTTGCTTGCTGATGAGTGTAGTCCAGTTAGATACTGCAATTGGCTGATTGACTCAAGGGTCCTGGCAAACTTTGTATTAGAGTATTTTTTCATGTTTTTAAGTTCGCTTGCTGATGAGTGTAGTCCAGTTAGGTACTGCAGTTGGCTGATTGACTCAAGGGTCCTGGCAAACTTTGTATTAGAGTATTTTTTCATGTTTTTAAGCTCGCTTGCTGATGAGTGTAGTCCAGTTAGATACTGCAATTGGCTGATTGACTCAAGGGTCGTGGCAAACTTTGTATTATTGTGCTTAGAATGCGTAAAACAAGTTTTGTAATTTTTTCTCATTTTTTTAAAATTACTTTATATATATATTTTTTTTGTTTCTGAGATACTGGAACCAAGACTTCTGAAGGTGCGCCGCAATTAAATATTTTGTTATTTCAGTTTATATTAATATTTCTTACTTAAAAACTGCTTGTATAGAAATTAAATGGAAAATCGATAAAAAAAATATATTATTTTATTGCTTTGATTTGATTTTATTTATATTGACATTTGTATTTTGTATTGTATTACTTATATTGCGTTATTTTACTTATTTTGTTTTGTATTGTAATACCTAATTTTTTGTATTATATTGTGTACTTTTACTGGTCGTTTCAAAATGCCAAGACTAGCGCATTTGGACGATTTTACTCCGGAAAGGGGTGACAGGCAGTGAGTAAGATGAGCGCATTTCAGGAATTCTTCGCTAGGTCACTCTAAGTGAAATGTAAACACCTTCCCCTCCATTTTTACTTCACCCCTATTTTGATGAAATCAACTCCGCCTGGCGCATGCGCAAAAGCGCGAAGGGTTTCGGCATCCGATAATCATCTGTATTGTATCATTGTATTGAAATTTTTCTTCCTGCCGACTTGTAGCATGCTTTACACCCAGCTGAGTCGGCTTGGGCAATAAAAAAAATATATATTTGATTTTGGAAGTTGGTGAGGCGAAGGGGCCGAAGCTTGTATTGCCCATAGGTCCCTACAGAGTTTAATCCGGCCCAGGTTATGTACATGTTGATTCCCAAAAGAGAACTGGCTGGGTTAAGCTCATTTATCTTTATAACTGAAATCAGTACTTTTCCATACAGAAGATAACGACGGTTTTAGGAGTTGTTTTGTTTTCTTTTGAATTGTTATCTTGTTCATTGTAAAGTTTTTAAATCTCTTGTGTGCTTTCGTGTAGTTTTTGTGATGTTTATTGTCTCTCGATTTTTGTTTGTAACTGTTTGGTTTTAAACGCTATTGATTTTAATTTGGTTATCCTTATTTTTTGTATGTGTTCTGTGTTTTTAATGTTTAGCTTTTTGCTCTTTGAATTTTTGCGTTTTGTGTTTTTGCTCTTAATCTTTTTGTGTTTTTAACGTTAAGCTTTTTGTGTTTTGCCCTTTGGGTTTTTGCGTTTTGTGTTTTTGCTCTCCATCTTTTTGTGTTTTGTGTTTTTGCTCTCCATCTTTTTGTGTTTTTGCTCTTAATCCTTTTGTGTTTTTAATGTTAAGCTTTTTGTGTTTTTGCTCTTTGCATTTTGTGTTTTTAATTTTAAGCTTTTTGTGTTTTTGCTCTTAATCCTTTTGTGTTTTTAATGTTAAGCTTTTTGTATTTTTGCTCTTTGTGTTTTTAATGTTAAGCTTTTTGTCTTTTTGTGCTTTGTGTTTCTAATGTTAAGCTTTTTGTGTTTTTGCTGTTTATCTTTTTGTGCTTTGTGTTTTTGCTCGTTAGCTTTTTTTTTTAGTTCATTGTTGTAAACGATGATTTTGTTGTTTGACGATTTGTTCTGCTCACCCCTTGGGGTTCTTTGTAAATTCTTTTCTAACGTAATTGATTTCTTTAGTTTTATGTTTCCCTTCCGGCCTGTGGAAGGCCTTCCACCCTCTTGGGTAGGCTGGGCCGCGGCAGGTTGCAAATAAATAAATACAGAAGATAACCCCAATTTACATCAATCTGAAATGTTGGCGTCATTTCGTTCAGGCGCCAACATTCATCACTAAGGAAGCTATCGCTTAGATTTGGCGATCTGACGCTGGGATTTAGCGAGTTTTGTCTGGGATACGGTTTACGGAAAAGTACCTTGATATCTTATATCTCAATGAGTAACTGGTGGCTTTCTGTCAGAGTTTCGGTCACGGGTTTGAAACCGGATTCCATCCAAGATCTGCTAACGTAAACCGGCTTGATGCTCTTCAAATCCTTCGGTATGAAATCTCTTCGCTTTACTAGAGACCTGGGAGTTTTGAGCATTGGGATGCCAGTTCTTGTCCCCGTCTCGGTGTTTGATCATGGTTCAAAGTTGTAAGCTCCAACTCAAAATAGCCATCGTGTATTTTATAAAGGGAATCTGAATAGCAAGTAAAACTTTTTCGCCTGAATCTTCACAACTACTCAAAGATGTTCTTTAATCAAAGGGTCTCGAGGGGTTAAGTGATCTCAGATATGTCGGGATCACTGCGGAGATATCTAACTCGAGAGAATGCTTTATTTTTCATTCATTCAATACTCAGGAGAGCCGACTGAACCTTAAGGTTTTATTTATTTATTTATTTAAAGAAAAGCACACTACAGAGAAAACCCCATTTACAGAGTGCTGACAAACACACAAAGAACAAAAGTCACAATGAGTAAATAAAAAATAAAAAAAGATGGCTTAGAAAGCAAAAAGTAGACCACAGAGAATACATAAAATCATAAAACTTATGCAAACGTATATATATATAATTAAAAACGAAAACACATAATCACAAAACTTTAAGACACACTATGACACCAAAAGCCGTTTTATTTTTTTTTTAAATTTAAAGTTCATTTCCAAAAAGCAAGGGTCAAAAAGTCAAAACACGCAAACACCGAGTCTAATAAAAAACACACCAGGAGTTTAAAAGTTTAAAAACGTAAATACACACTTGAGATTTAAAAAAAAAAATGCAACACTTAAGATAAAAATAAATCAAACACGGCGCCGAAAACTGGTCGAATACATAAGAACACGGAAAATCAAATAGCATAAAAATCTAAAATGTTGTAGAAAGGCAAAATAAAACATATCATGTATTTAAAAGATGCAAACATTTCGACTTCAAAGCACCTAGAGACATATTAAAAATGCCAAGTTCATCAGAGAACGTGTTAAAAATTTTATAAAACCTATAGAACGAGAACCTGTTAATATAATTAAATTTTGAATCTAAATTTGAAAAGGAACTCTGGTTTTTTAAAAATCTGGCGGACACAGCGAGATCTATTGAGCTCATTATATCATTACAATCAATTGAACCATTAATAACTTTGTAAAAGAAAAGAACGCAAGGAACATCTCGTCTGGAGGATGATATTTATATTGCAGGTGTTAACAATTAAAGCGAGCTATTGCCGAAGTTTTCACAGATTACAATTAACAATTAGATCGAGGTATTGCTGAAGTTTTCACATATTATAATTAACAATTAAAGCGAGCTATTGCCGAAGTTTTCACACATTATAATTAACAATTAAAGCGAGCTATTGCCGAAGTTTTCACAGATTATATTTAACAATTAAAGCGAGCTATTGCCGAAATTTTCACAGATTATAATTAACAATTAGATCGAGGTATTGCCGACGTTTTCACAGATTATAATTAACAGTTAAAGCGAGCTATTGACGACGTTTTCACAGATTATAATTAACAATTAAAGCGAGATATTGACGAAGTTCTCACAGATTATAATTAACAATTCGTACAAAGGTAACCAAACATTATTTCCAGTCGCTCACGTGCTCACACGAAATCTCGGTATACAAGAGGAATTCTAAACTATAACTGATATAATTAATGGTAGAGGAGCGAGGCATGAACTGCCATCTAAAAATGTATATATATATGTGATATTTTAATTTTTTTAACTTCTTTAATTCTTAAAGCACTTTTAACGACACCTCATTTTAATTACTTCTATCATAATAAGCACACTACAACTTTCTTCTCTAGTCACGTGTCTTTTCCGGGGAAATTCCCTTTTCTGGGTACTAAAACTTTTTGCGCATTCCTATCTGCCCCTTTTCACGTCAGCATGTAAGCATACAACAACAACGCGCCGCTCAGGTGTAACCTTTAGAATACTGGTCATGGAGCTACGTAAAAACTGAATCCTTTACCTATGAAGAAATAACCTAATATCCTCAATGCCCGAATAAAAGAAGATTAAGCCAAATATTGTCTCTTCCATGACCAAAATGGACTACATTTCACCTTCAGTAAAGAATGATCTTATATATATACATAAAAATTTCAGTGATGAAAGGGATATAAGAATAAAAAAGGATAAAGGGATATAAGGATAAAAGAATGAAAAATTTAAGTCTCTATAGAAATGCCATCACATTTAGTATAATTAAACTAGTGTTATAATTTTGATTCCTAGGAATTGTTTTATAAACAAGGTTACCCTATAAACACCACTCAGAAAATAGCCGATATTACACGGGAATATCGTGGAATATTGTATGTAGGTATGCGCACAGCATTTAGCGGGAATTATAATATGCTTGGCGGAGAACATCTATGAATGGAAGAAGACAGAACAATTGCCATAATAGTGAAGCATCTTGAAATTGGCGAGCTTCTTGGCGATTTCAGAAGAAATAATGACGACAGAATTAAAATTCTAATTTTTCTTTATAATACAGTACAACATCGGAAATCCGGACTGCTCGGAGGTTTGGAAGGTCCGGATTTCGGAAATTTCCGGTTTTTAAATATCTTACTTAAACCAATAGAGATGTCAAAGTTCTGATGTCACCGTGTAGGTAAGTTACGTCGCAATTAAGCGCGCATTTGCAGACGTCTTCAGAACAGACCCGGTAGTCGCAAGGCAACGGCAAATGGTTGCCTTGGTAACGCCTTTGACCCGATTTCTGCTCTGTCTTTCGCAGTGAACTAATAGCCATAGATGAAGGCCTTGACTCAATCTCATCCTTCTCTTACAATGATGAAATTTGGATACTAACAGATAGCAGAAGTTCTATCCAACATTTGGCCAATTGGCATAGAGTAAGAGATAATACAGGAATGAATATTCTTAACAAACTTAAAAGTCTCTCAGTATCTTACCGGATTCACCTGCAGTGGATTCCTTCTCGTGTTAACACCCAAGGTAACGAGATTGCAGATGCACTCGCTAAAGCAGGTGCTGATGATGCTTCAGTGCCTTCTGCACCTCTCACCTACTTGGAGCTGTTCTCTAGAGCTAAAAGCAGGAATAAAACTAACTGGCTCATTCCACCAGTGCATCACTGGTATGAAGGTTCTCGACCAGGTGGCTGTCTATCAATTGACTGCAGCAGACGCGACCAAACAACTCTTACTCGCTTCCTTAGTGGGCATATCAGACGTTTGACTTTCTCCGATAATTCTAAGTGTTTTGAGATCTGCCCAAAATGCACTGCAGAACAGGCCACACCTGATCATATTTTTGCATAACTGGAGCTTTCCAAACAGGATCTTGTTTCTAATCCTCTGTTGGCTTTGGATTTCTTTAGGGTGCACAGGCTCATGGACTTGATACAGTTCTGCTGATCTTCGGGGATCATCAACAACAAGCCTTTGACGTTTGCGCATGCGCAACCAATCGAGACGTATGCTGATCTACACGTTGACGTCAATTCCAACAACTCCATTTAAAAACACGTTTTAAACAATGAAAACAAAGAGACATTAAAAAATGATACAAAGGCAAAAAAATAGTAGTTTAAAATGAATAGAATGATTGGAATTTCCGCATCTAGCCTCAAGCGTTCTAGTTTAAAATTTATTTAGCTAATTTTTTTCTCGTCATGAGTTGAAAAAAATCGTCCGGTTTTCGGAGGTTTCCGGATTTTCGAGATCAGATTGTATCAAATTATGTTACTTGAAACAAAGAAAATACTTCCGAAAGACGATTTAAATAGTTATCGTTATAATA
>BGPR01030523.1:0-18606 GCA_013235015.1 Araneus ventricosus
TCTGCTACGTTCGGTTGCTGTGTTATAATATTGCCTCTTAAAATATAATACTTTATTGGTATCATGTACTGCTATTTAAGTAATCGTAAGATACTTTTGTTATCATATACCAAACAATGTCAAATAGCGTATATTATAATACCTACTCCTTAGATGAAATCATCAATACCGCGTATGTCATATTACCTCTTTAAACAGTCATCGGAATAGCATCATAAACGCTCGCTAAACAGTCAATCGGAATACTCTGTGTTTATCATAATACTACCGCTAAACCAATCATCGAAATATCTTGCATCTATACGTCAGCCTGCTAAACGCATATCAATGGATAAACCGTTATCTATAGCCCACTCCAATGCAGAGTAATTGTAGTACAGAAACAGTAACATAAAACTTCCTCAAGTGACGAGTAAAGTTGAGCGAAATGCGGATCAGTTGTTTGTGATGAAGACTCTATCAACGTTTTATTTTGTGATATTTTTTTGTTTAACCATTGACTATCTAGGATCTTTTATGAGAGCTTTCATTGATACAAACTGGAGACAATCGATCCAATAGTTGGATTGCAGCTCACGCGTGATTTTGCACAGTATTTTAAATATATATTCTACGAATGATAAGTTAATTGTCTATCTCCCCTTTATTTCTATCTTCTTGAACTTGCCTACAAAATATTAGCAATCGGGCAGAAAAGTTTGTTTTCAAACACGTGCCTATACTGCCACTGACATCAAATTTTCTTACAGTATTACCATGATAGGAGGATGATGTCTCTACTGTTTAACTACCATCGCACTAAATTCAAAAAAAATATATGTTACTCATTTTATTTCATGTCTTTAGAATAAGAGACCTTCCTGGCATGATTTCGATACAACTATTCGCATCTGCCAAATGAATTTTAGGATTGCACATCTATTCTCTTTTAAATCAAGAGGTGCAGGCTCTAAAATCAATTAGTTCCCCCGATGATCGTCTGGCGATAATGTTGAAATTAAGAATAATCAGTTTCACTGTACAAATTTTATATACCCGATTAGTGCAGAAGAAAGAACACAGACACAACCTTATTCACTGGATTTTTGCTGAGCTCCATCCAGATAAGTAACGAAAACTAGATTTTCATCGATTAGTTTCGCCACATTCCATACGCGATATTCACTGTATTGGTGTTTCTATCTCAATTAATCGAGATGCTAATCAAATCAATGGAACTTTGCAATTTTGCTCTTTCCCCGATCGTCTTAATTGATTTCAATCTACATAAGATTCAGATCACTAGTTTTGTGTATCCAGTCTAATCAGGTCTGTTTCGACTGCATTAGAAGACCTCCTTTTCTTGTGTCTACAAGGTATCTCATTGTACAGCTGAGTTTGGATAGCTTACTAAATTCGGAGTTAAGTGCCCCTGATAGGTTTTGCAGGAAGCAATCTCCCCAACTATAAATGGTGTCTTGTCTTGTTTTGTTGGATGTTGAAGGACCCATCAAGGTGGATGGCGGTTGTTTATTCTGGAAAGGGAAACATTTAAGACCATTCGCAATTACAAACTCATGAATGTTGCGGGTTTAAATTGATTGAAAACGAACAAATGTCAACAATTCCTGTAAAGATTTGCTCCTGTCATTAGACTTACAGCGAACTCGGTGTGCCACGAAGTTTTTCAATTTACTTAAAGAGACGTAATTTCGTAACTACTACCATAAAGAGAGGATTTTCTTTTCTGTTTAAGATACGAAACAATTAATTGTTTAATTCTTTTTAAATTTGAGAGAGATACATTTGTAGCAACAGAGGAAAGGGGTTATTCATGATGTTCTCTCTCAAAAAATGTTTTAAAAATTTTCAAAGATAAATTGTATTTTGCTATGGTCATAGAGCTAAGTTCAATCTTCACATCCCACATTTGAAATAATTGAAGAATATAATAGTTTATTGTGAAGAATATAGATGTTTAATTGAAATATAAATATTTCAATTAAACATCTTAATTTTCTCACATGCAAACTAATCTTTTAGTAACTTTTTCATTTCTTGTGTTACGCAAAATATACTTCACAGCTGAGGAGATTTGGATACTTACTAAACTTCTGAGAGGATTTTCTTTTCAGATTAGGAGATGACACAATTAATTGTTGAATTCTTTTAAATTTAAGAGAGATGCATTTGTAGTAACACAGAAAAGGAGTTATTCGTGATTTTAACTCAAAGGAAAGCTTCAAAAGTTGTTATTGATAAATTGTTGTATTATTAGATATTTTATGCAATGTGTGTTTTGCTATTGTCATAGAGGCAAGCATAATCTTCAAGACCCATTTCAAATATAAATATTTCAATTAAACATCTTAATTTTCTCACGTGCAAATTAATCTTTTAGTAAATTTTCATTTCTTATGTTACGTAAAATATACTTCACAGCTGAGGCGATTTGGATACTTGCTAAATTTCTGGAGTTACAGTGCCCTGATGGGTATTTGCAACGAGCAATCTCCCCAATTATAAATGGTGTCTTGTCTTGTTTTGTTGGATATTGAAGGACCCATCAAGGTGGGTGTCGGTTGTTTATTCTGGAAAGGGAAACATTTAAGACCATTCGCAATTACAAACTCATGACTGTTGCGGGTTTAAACTGATTGAAAACCAAAACAAATGTCAAAAATTCTTGTAAAGATTTGCTGGTGTCATTAGAGTTACAGGGAACTCGATGTACCGCGAAGTTTTTCAATTTACTCCAACAGGTGTGATTTCGTAACTGCCACCAGAAAGAGGATTTCCTTTTAAATTTAAGAGATGGCACAATTTATTGTTTAATTTTTTTTCACTTCAGATAGATAAAATTTTCGCAACAGACAAAACGGGCTATTCATGGTGTTTTCTCTCTATGTGTATTGTTGTTTTCTTAAAGCCAAATTTCAAGTTCAAATACAGCATACCAAATATAAATCCTGCAATAAAACATCAAAATTTTCTCGCAAGAAAATCAATATTTTACAGATTTTTATTTATTGCATTGCATAAAATATGCTTGACAGATGGAAAGATTCGCATACTCTTGAGTTACAACCTCTCTTAGAGTATTCATATCCAAATATCTCCTAAAATATAACTGGTTGTTAGATGCTCTTTTATAAGATCTGAGGAATGGTGCTTGTTCATTTTGGAAATGGAAACATTCAAGATTGGTTCTCCAGAATCTTCAAGCAATTTTAAATGGTTTCTTCACAATTGCTAACTCATGGATATTATGGGTTTAAACAGATTTAAATAAAAGCAAATGACTAAAATTGTTGCAAAGATTTATTTCTGCCTTCTTATTTTTTAAGTTTCTGAACGGGTCTTGATGATTTTTAATATTCCTGTAAAGAGGCAAGGCCATAAGCGAGCCTGGTGGACTTTAAATCCGTTGTCAATGGTAAAACAAATTGATGTACTATAAAATAAAACATTTTTTAACTCTTTTAAATGACACAAACAGACTTGGAGAGGGGGATGCGAGCTCAGGTGTCGTCTTCGTCATCTGACCACGGCACAAAATTACGAGGGCCATCACAAAATAGCCCTAGTTTTGCTTTAAAACGGGACGTTAATATAACTAAACTTAAACACAAATAGACAGGGCACACTTGGTCAATCCCCAAGGGATGGGGGAGAGAGGCACGTCATGTACAAGGATGAGACATTGACGTATGAGTAAATTAGTATTTCGCTCTCTTGGTGGCTTGGAAATAAATGATGATTGAGGCCTCATGGCTGATGACGGGACGTACCTCTTTGTGATGATTCCACCCATGAGTCGATAATAGTGGGGTCTATTCTGCTTGGTTCCCAATGTCCGTGTTGTTATGTGCTCATGGCACGTCAGGGCCTTCCTTATGATTACACACTTAGCTTCATAATTCGATCCTTGATTTTTTCATTGTCCGAGAGAACGACTTAAATGTAATTTTTAGCTAGTTTTATTTAACAAAAACACTTTTCCATATTTTATATCGTAAAATGTATTTAAGCAAGTACATTTTCATCGAAAACTTTTTTTTCTGGAAAAAAAATCCATTCTCTATATTCTTTCGCTTATTTATATAACATTTTGGATATCAATTCTTTCATTAACTGTGTCTCAAAATAGAACTGAAAAGTTAGACAGTAATTATAACCGTTTATTTTTTATTTAAACATCACATTTCTCAACTGAGCAAAAATTTACCAACTTCCATATATCGACCTGACGTAACACTTTGCATATATATTAAATACTCGATACATCAGCAAAAGCGTCTCTGAATAAACTATTTCGTTTCAGCGGGGGAAACAACACTGAATATATTTTAAATACTCGATACAGCAGCAAAAGTGTCTCTCTGGATAAACTATTTCGTTTTCGTGGGAGACACAAAGCTGCATATATTTTAAATACTCGATACACCAGCAAAAGTGTCTCTCTGAATAACTGTTTCGTTTTAGCGGGAGACACAACACTCTACATATATTTTAAATACTCGATACATCAGCAAAAGTGTCTCTCTGAATAAATGTTTCGTTTTAGCGGGAGACTCAATACCCTATATATATACTAACGATACATCAGCAAAAGCGTCTCTCTGAATAACTGTTTCGTTTTAGAGGGAGACACAATACTATATTTTAAATACTCGATACATCAGCAAAAGTGTCTCTGAATAACTCTTCGTTTTGGAGCTCAACACTTCTATATTTTAAATACTCGATACGTCAGCAAAGTGTCTCTCTGAATAACAGTTTCGTTTTAGCGGGAGACACAACACTCTGCATATATTTTAAATACTCGATACATCAGCAAAAGTGTCTCTCTGAATAAATGTTTCGTTTTAGCGGAGACCAATACCTATATATATACAAATACTCGATACATACAAAAGCGTCTCTGTAATAACTGTTTCGTTTTAAGGAGACACAATACTCTACATATATTTTAAATATGATCATCAGCAAAAAGTGTCTCTCTGAATAACTGCTTCGTTTTAGCTTGAGACTCAACACTCTGCATATATTTTAAATACTCGATACGTCAGCAAAAGTGTCTCTCTGAATAACAGTTTCGTTTTAGCGGGAGACACAACACTCTGACATATATTTTTTAATACTGATACATCAGCAAAAGTGTCTCTCTGAATAAATGCTTTCGTTTAGTGGGAGACTCAATACCTTATATATATACTAAATACTCGATACATCAGCAAAAGCGTCTCTCTGAATAACTGTTTCGTTTTAGAGGGAGACACAATACTCTACATATATTTTAAATACTCGATACATCAGCAAAAGTGTCTCTCCGAATAACTGTTTCGTTCTAGAGGGAGACACAATACTCTGAATATATTTTAAATACTCGATACATCATCAAAAGTGTCTCTCTGAATAACTGTTTCGTTTCAGCGGGAGACAGCTCTTCCATTACAAAGATTAAAACCGCTCTCAAGCAGTTTATTAGTGATAGCTGCGGTATTTAATGCACGAGGTCAGAGAGGAAAGCGTAATAACAGTAATAGTAAACCCGAAAGAAAAAACCTCTCGAAACGGCAACAAAGAGATAACAAGCCAAAGAGATAACGGCATCGCTATCCAATAAATTAGTGGAAGCATCTCGATTATAGGTCTGCTGTCCCAGGGTTTACAGAAGAAGCGAAGCATATCTCTTCCGACGAGAAAAAGAATTCTTAATTTCTATGAAAGCCCGCAGTTATTAGTGCCATCCTTTTTGTCGTAATCAGAGCACTAAAAACGAACAGCCGCCATCGAAGGCAGTAAATCGTCGGAAACACGATTCTGGTGGTGCAAGTCCAGGTCGAGAATCTCGTCTTAAGCGTTTGCGTCGAAAAAGGAGCCAATTTAGTCGCTGAAAAGAGTAAGTGATTGTTTGAAACATCAGATGGCGGCTTTGGGAAAGTGATTGAAAAAGGAAACTCATTTCGACAAGTGCATGATCGCTCGAGTTGAGACGTATTTTTACCTGTAATGTCGTACTGCGTTTTCTTGCTGCGACAGATCTGCAGATATTGTTCAATTTCTTTTAATGGAACAGCTGAGACAGAACATAAGATACGCATTAGTAAAATGCATATGAGAGTTTTATTTTTAATAATGCTTCCATAGTTAACTTTTTAAAATGTCTAGAAAAGTTCAATGCAGATCACATTTGTTATTTCCCCTGTCTTTATAATCTTGAAATAATTGCCATTGTATTGAAAAATGATACACTAGAAAAATATTTATTTCTGTAACTGATAATTTCGAAACAGAGTAATTGAAAGTCAAAATAATTTCGAATCTGCTCTCTATATATTAATAGATAAGTAGAAATTTGTTATGCGTTCATTAATATGCTTTTGTTAAAATTTATGCTATGTTTTTGTTTATGTTATGCTTTCGTTATATTATGTTTTTGTTTATGTTATGCTTTCGTTATATTATGTTTTTGTTTATGTTATACTTTCGTTATATTATGTTTTTGTTCATGTTGAGTTTTTGTTAAAATTTGTTATATGTTTATGAAACATTTTATACAGGATTTAACTTAAATCCTATTCATATGAGTCTAAAATCATTCTTTTCAGAATTTAACCATCTTTAATGTGATGCTGTTGGAGTTCAAAATTTTTATTGCGTTTTAAAATTAAACATTAAAATTTGAAAATTATAAAAAAGACTCACATTTTTTCTCCGTAGGTGGTGATACGATAAATCTACGAACATCACCAAGAATTTAGATTTTAATTTAATTTCTTCACCTTTATTATATAGATTTCTAGAAGGAGAGTGCCAAGATGGTGAAACAACGAATACAACTCCAGTTTCGCGGAAGTTGCTCATGAGGAGGGGGTTGAGTCCCTCTCCCATCCCCAACTATATATAAAATAACTTGCATTAAATCTTATATAAGCTTTAAAAATAACTGAACTTTGTACATATTTGTGCATTCAAAAAAGTAACTTTGTAATTGAGTATGACATAAATTTTGTGCATGACTTTCTTTTGAATATGGAAATTTGTTTTGGAAATTCTTCCAAAATTTGATCGATGTTTCTTTGATTTTGGTCACATTTTTCATTATTTGGGTCGGTGAAGTTTTATCTAAAAATGAACGCCTAATATAATATAATCAAAAATGCAGAGAGTATGTATTCTTTGTCGAAATAACACCTGTGCACAGTTGTCAGAATATTTATAATTAATGCCAACACAGATAGCATTTGTCTGATAAAACATTTGTGGCCTCACTCAATTTCATTTGAGGTTACTGTTAAATATTTATAAAGAGGATTGTGTTTCACATCGAACAGAAGCAGGAAGTTTTTGCATATATATGCATTTCTGCTCTGTTTACATGCCATTTTAATATCCAACCTCCGCATTTGATTTTGTAATCAATTCTGCAAATTGTTTAGATTTTTCTACGGAAGCATATTTGTGGGAACTTTGTAGAGAGCATTAAAAATCAGAGGTAGACGCTACTTGCATAAGACTGCATTTCTGATTTGCGTCATTTGTATTTATCCTCAAAATTCTTGCTTTCAAATTGTGATTAAACCCTAAAAATATTCGATTTAATATGTCTTAACGGATATTTTTTTTTTATATAAACAAAAATTTTCTGAAAATTTTTGTCCTGCTTCAGAGCTACAATGGCGTGTGGCCTCTGAGGAGAATCGCCATTTTGGTTCTTTTACAATTTTCTTCCATTTTGCTTTCATTCTAATTGTATTTTTAGTTCTATTTTGCTTTTTTGTGTTTTATTTTAAGGTTTTACTAATGCTTATTTTTTTATAATTTTTAACTTATTTTTTGAAGTTCTAATCTTGTTCAGATAAGGTATTTTTCCTTTATGATTAACTCCTAGTATTTTAATTTGAAATAAATGTCCAATTAACCTGCTACTGACGGATAAATCCTAGAGGTTGGTAAACCCCAAATTAAAAACCTATGCTCAGTTTCTACAGATCTTTGTAATATATAAAGAAAAAATGAATTCACTATGAATAATTTTTATGCGAAAAAAAAAAGCGTTTTACATGATTCATGGAAACAGGAAAAAGAAAAAAATATTTAAAATAAGAATCGCAAGCAAAACCCTCTTAATTTAGTTTAATTAACGTCCCTTTCCGAAACAACACGAGGGCTGTTTTGGGATGGACCTCGTACTTTTGAACCGCTGTCAGATGACGACCTATGACTCTAGTAGTCATAGGTATCGGGGGTTCAAGGTGGCGTTAGGTCAGATGACGAAACTGATGAGGTGACTGTAGTAGTCATAGGTATCGGGGTTACAGGGTGGCGTTAGGCCAGATGACGAGGACGAAACCTCACGAAACCCTGAATTAAGGTTATGGTGCAGAGCGAGGTTAATTACTTTCTGGGGAACAAAACTTTCGATTGCATGTTTAGTTAAAAAATAGACATTCATTTAAAAATGTAACAAGAGAAAAAACTTATTATTTGATCAAAAATTAATAAAACCTTAAGAAATAAGAATAAGATAAATCATAATCCATGAGTACTCAATAAAATTGTTCGTGATTTGTAAATGACTTTCCGCACTTTACATTTGATCTTAACTTATTTCATTTATATTTAACGTTTAGCTTAAAAGTGAATGAAATCTTAAAACAACTTTTTAAATTGTTGATGCTTGGGGAAAATTAGAAAATTATTAGATCTGAGCTTCCTTCCGATCGAACGTGTTATTAATTATTCTTGTTTTCTCTCAATAGCGAGAAACCCAGTCATCATACATGGAGTGTGATGACTGGGATAATCGCAATAATATAAAGAACACGCAAATAAAAATATCTGCAAACTGATTGTATGAAAGACTTATTAATTCTGCATCGTAAATGAAATCCCGATAGTAATTAAGGAGTATAGTATGTGTATCAAACTTTATTCAGGAAGGAAAAGCAACTGGTTTTTGTACCACCTATGAAGAAAAGATTAAAATATAATATTTCAATTGAGAACCAATTGCTGGCATGCAGTCAGTTTGATAGTCGTAAGCCATTCTCTTTTCCTAAAATAAACTCTTCAATCCTCTTTCAAATCTTCTTCTAAGCAAATACGAGTCTTCTCAAACAGATTCATTTAAGAAAGGACCTTTAATTATCTATATTATATAAAAAAGCCTATGCGTGGCGCAAAAAGGACCTTTATTTCTTTCTCCCCGTTGGCAACGATCAGTTTGTTTACCATTTTCAACCCTGACGCAGAGCATTCCACTAACCGGTTGAGCTAATCGCTTACGCGTTATAGGAAAATTCGCTACTTTTTTCTGAATTTATTGTTTTAAAATGAGTTTTTTGCGAACTGTCGAATGCAATTTGCGTAGAAGAGAGCAGCGTGCAAGGGAATCGCTGGATGAAAGATTTCAGCGAAGATCGGCCAGAAATACCGCCGACGGGCTTAGGCAAGCCAGAGCACGCAGCGAGCAACAAATGGCTAATAGGGTGAATTCCCAAGTCGAAACGAACGTTTCCGAGTACGATTGCGGTATAATGACGGAAATATGCAATTTTTGACAAGCAATTTATTGGCGAAATGAATTGAAACTCCAGCAACAAGTATACCAAATGCTGTCATGTCGTCAAACTCTGAAATTTACAATTGTATATATAGGGAAGTTTTGTGAATTTTCGAGATAGTACCCTTTTATGGTACTAATGGTGTCCAGTATTTGCTATGTGTAAATATAAAAGTTACAAATAAGGACCAGAGAACTAATTATAGTTCAGAAAAATTCTCTTGCACACTGCTCTCGGAGAATGATTAAAGTTGCACACTGTTTTGCAACGTGTATACAGAGAGATGAGATTTTTTTGGCATCGTGTTTGTATAGACTATTTTATCCCAGATATATTTCCACCGTAAGTAAATTTACTTCATGCTGCTTATGGTGAATGATCATGTTGCATACTTTTTGCAATGTGTAAATATAATTAAAATTAGAACCACAGAACCAATTTTACTTGAGAGGGGTTCTCTTTCACGCTATTCTCGAAGAATGATTACGGTTGCATGCTATTTGCAACATCTAAATATATAGATTAGAATTTTTTGGCACTGTGTTTGTACAGACTATTTTATCCAAGATATATTTTTACTGCAAGTGAATTTACTTGTTCTTATGGTGAATGATAAAACTGCATACTTTCGCAACATGAAATTAATATAACCCCAACAGTGATTCGCCCTTTAAATGCATGTAAACCAAAGGTTTTACAAGTTGTTTATGTTGCATATTGTTGGTACATTATTAACTCAGAGTAATAATCCTTTCAGTGATACTAACAATCATACCTAGACTAAAGTATTTTAGTATTCGATGAGCGAGCGAAGCGATCCGAATGGAACTGCGTAAGCAGTTTCGGGGGTTGGCGAGAGAAAGTGAGTAGGGGGCGGAGCACCCTAGTCTGGTGAATTCCAATAAAATTGATCCTAAAAATAAAACAAACGTATTATCTTTCATTGGTTTTTGCTTTTGTTGTTGACACAATAAAATGTAACATCTGAATTCTGATACTTGGCACTTCAAAAATACGGTCAAAGTACATACTCAGAAGAAATGTTTTAAATAAATAAATAAATTAGTGTGTATGCATTTAAATATTAACTGCCCTTGATTGATTTGCAGTCAGCTTGATAATTCTGAGTAATAAATACTATTTGCTCCACAATAAGGACGCGGTGGCCTAGTGGTAAGATGTCGGCATGGGGGCGGAGAGTTTGCAGGTTCGAAACCCGATTCCACTAAAGATCCGTCTGGTACTGGAGCCGTTGACTGTTAAATCATACACACGGGGTCAAACATCCTCCCGCTGGTGTGGTGCGGAAGTTTCGAGAGGGGGGACAGCTCCGATGTCCTCGTTATCTGACCGCGGTTCAAAATTACGAAGTCCGTACCAAAATAAAACTTGTGTTGCTTCAAAAACGGAATGAAAATATAACTAAACCAAAATAAACGTTTCATTTTCCTGCCAGATCGCCTTCCAAATCAAATATAGCGTAAGGTTGCTTATGTCGCACCTCCTAAGGAAAAAAGTCTACAAATGGCAGGTTTTACTAAATGAATGATTAAATTTTAAGAAACCAGTTCTTAAGTCGTACCACCTATGTCATAAGGAAGCAAATGAAACAAAAACACCTTGTATTACCATAATTTGAATAAACTATTCGGTCTTGAGTTAATCCTCGGTCAACTCTTTATGTTTTAAAAATTCAAAATGTTTATTCAGATCTAGAAGTTGATGTCGCAGTTTCGGTTTAGGAATATTATACTTTGGTTGAAGCCCATATCACCATTGCGTAATTTTCATAACGCCCCGTCCATATCGTCTTGTCACTAATATTATCTGCACATTTTGTCATGTTTATGGACCCTTCCCTAAAAATTGGGAAAATCACATTTCACTTTACATATTAAAAAGAACACTGTTCACTTTTTATAAATGATATGCACAGATTAGATATGTAAGATATCCTTAAGGCGTAGATGGTTCGATTTAAGCCCGTTTTTGGTACGACTTAAGCAACGGCAAGTGTAAAATCTTAAGTAAGTATCATAAAAGAATGATTTTTTTGCTCAAAAACCTTCATTGCCATTTAACCTCTCCATTCAATTAGTTATTCCCATGTCCTTTTCTTTTATGTAATGCCTAACTTTATTTCTGTTTGTATTGGAGGTAAAGAGCCACTCTGCTCAAGCACTCTATCTAACAATTCGAATCTCGTCGTCTTCATCAAATAGCACAGAATGATGTCTTAAAATAATAACATATTATTAATAAATATTTTTTTACGTCTTACGAAATATGAACAAAAACTGTAAGAAAACTAAAGAAAACTTATTTTTCTTCCAGGTTAGGTTGTAACGCATCGAAGCTCCGTTCTAAATAATGTAATTCGCCAATGCTTGTAGTCATCGCGCTGCCATCAGAGTTGCTGATTCGACGAAAACAGAGTTACAACGGAATAGGTACGACTTGAGCAACCTTACCCTTACCTTACTTTGGCAGGTTAATTTTAAAAAAAGGTCCAGAAATTTTCCAAGCGAGCTCATCCTAGAAAAACATGAAATGCATTGTCTTTCACTGATTTTGCGTTGAATGAAACGATTTCTTTGTGGAAATGCTTGTCTCCCAAACAGCGCCAGAAATACGTCAAAGTAGGCATTATCTCATAACAACCCCACAAGAATCCGGTTTTTTTTAATGCGTTGTGGATGCCCCCCCAAATCAAAGAGGCATCAAGCCGAGGAGGAATCCATCTCCGGATAACATGCTGTATATTTTCAGGCGAAAGTTTAAATTATTTATGATATTCCCGGAGACCGATTCCAAGTAATGAATTTCTACAATTAAAGGGCAGCAGTTTCGAGTCGATGATGGGGAGGCATTATTTGTTCAATGATAATAATAGAGGGCGAAATATTAACCTCCAAATTTTGGCACCGTTAATACATTTATGCACCGAAAATGGAGCCAGAAGAGGACGGGCAGTGATAATGCGGGCATTTGCATAAGTCATATCTACCTTGGAAAGGAAGGGATTCTGTCAGGTAGTAATTGCTGGAAGGAGAAGGAATGACTGCAGGAAATGAAACGGTCATCACCGGAGGTCGTTAATGAATTGCAGAATTGACTGGCGCGTGATTGCTGGCCATATGCCGGTGACAACACCCCGGCTCGATGTAGACTTCTTTTGGGAAGGGAAGGGACAGTAGGGAAGTTCTGGCTGATGAACGAATCGGGTAATCTGGCAGGGGCCAGATGTCGTTTTCTATTCCTCTAGCCCCCTCCAGTCGGAATTAAGAAATAATGGAGTTAAAATTTTTTCCTTTGGCGTATTGTGTACTATTGCAAAAGTTACATCATAAACGAAATTTGAAGCCTGTAGATGAAAACTTTAAAAAGTTACCCCATTCCCTAGCCCCTCCAGTCGGAATTAAGACATAATGGAGTTAGAATTTTTTTCCTTTGGCGTACTGTGTACTACTGCAAAGGTTAAAAAAATAAATGAAATTTCAAGCCTGTAAATGAAATTTTTCCTTGGCGTAATGTGTACTACTGCAAAGGTTAAAAAAATAAATGAAATTTCAAGCTTGTAGATGAAATTTTTCCTTTGGCGTACTGTATAATACTGCAAAGGTTAAAAAAATAAATGAAATTTCAAGCCTGTAGATGAAATTTTTCCTTTGGCGTACTGTGTACTACTGCAAAGTTTTAAAAAAAAATAAATGAAATTTCAAGCCTGTAGATAGAAATTTTTCCTTTGGAGTACTGTGTACTACTGCAAAGGTTAAATCATAAATGAAATTTGAGGCCTGTAGATGAAAACTTAAAAAAGTTACCCCATGTCCAGCATTCGGACAATACCGGATATTTCAACTAAAAAAAGACAAAAAAATCACGCAAATTTCACTTTAAAATGGTTGTCAGAGGATAATAAAATATTGTAGAAACCTTTTAAATGGTAACAAAGGATTAAAAACAAGAAATTACTTTGAAAACAAAATTCGCAACCGAGCTCCATTTTGGGAAGAACGATGTTTTTTTGGAAAAACTAAAAAAAATAAAGGAATCCATGCCCGAAACAAAAAAAACTCTTGCAAAGATTATATAGATAAGAAAATCGATAATCAAATTAAAAAATGTAGTTTCGTCAATTATTGAATTAATAGGAGCATTTCAAAATTGATGTCCGGTATACCGGACACTAAGTCTGAAGGGGCTAGTGCAACCCCACCGTCGTGGTGTGAAGGCTGGATACAATGATGACAGCATTTCAATGACTGGAAGTAAAAAAAACACTTAAAAAAGAACTCTTTAATATTATTAATGGAAAAAATTATCTCTATTAGTGAAACAATATTTAATCTATTGTTATGTATTGGCGAAGTTCCTTGGTATAATGATCATAAAATCTCAATGTCTCGAAAAAGAAGGGCGCAAAAAATAGCAAAGCAATGCAATAGCAAAGTATTGAATGGAAAAAATATTCTCATATCCTCTAGTGGAAATTTTTTTAAATTCAGTGTCATGTATTGGTGAAAATGTTGGGTTACAATGATGACAATACTACAAAACACGTAGAAAGAAGAACGCAAAAAGAGGTGTTGATTATCAGCCTACGTTGGAAATCGATTTTCGGCCCAAATTCACAAAATTTTTTTATTGTTTCATCTGAAATGCTTATACGTTGTGGTTTTCAAAACAGTCTTTATTTTATTTTTATGACACTTAGAAAGAAAACTAGAGCCTTTTTTGGAAGCCTCGAGAGAAAAAACGAAAAAGGAAATAGAACGATCGGGAAACAATTTTCAGTATTTTTAACCATATAATT
The DNA here is from genome assembly GCA_013235015.1 of Araneus ventricosus. Taxonomy (NCBI): domain Eukaryota; kingdom Metazoa; phylum Arthropoda; class Arachnida; order Araneae; family Araneidae; genus Araneus; species Araneus ventricosus. The sequence goes on from BGPR01030523.1 coordinate 14,368, forward strand.
GATATTCTCTTAATTTATTGTTTATTATAGTTATTTATGTTCTTTTTAATTATTTTTTAATGTTTTAAGAAGAGGGTTGGGTCCAGATTCAGAAAATTAAAAAATAAACACAAAGGTCTGGGAGGAAAGAGAAAACTGACAGACAATTTTATTGATAAACTTCAAAATTATTATGGAGTAGCCATAAGAAACAACACAAATAACTTAGCTGCAATGCCAAACTCTGTATTGGCAACTTTTTTCATGTTTGATATAATAAATTTCAACCAATGCATTTACAGAGTCCGGCGGGCACTGACAATTGGCACTCGCTTACGTGTAACAAAGTTGCTCAGGTAAAAAACTAAATGGGCTAAAAAGAGTAAAATCACCCAAGAGGTGAGGAAAGAGAGTGTAATCTATAAATGTGGTGAATTTTTAAGTTAATTACTACATAAGTTTGTATTAAAAATGTGTTTTTGTACTTTAAACGTGTTTTTCTCAAGACCGAAAATTTCATAACATTCCCATACCTGTGACATGATTTCTCAAACACTTTGTGAGATGCACTTTTAAAATTTGGCATGCAGATTTTATATGTCATTATCTAGAATATGTACTAGAATAATCATAATTTTGAATTTCATAGCCTGTTATTGTGTTGATAGTTGTGCAAATATTAGGAAAATTCTGTATCATACATTTCAAAAAAGTCTAAAAAATTTATTTGTGAAAATTTTCTTTAGATTCTAGTACATTCTCTAGAAAAACGTGTTTGAAGTATTCCAACATAATTTATTTGAAATGAAATTTTATCGATATAAATTCTTATTAACGTGTCACGTGTTTGTGTAAATTTTTGTTAAATTTCACTTTTCAAAAAATCTGTGATAATTGAAAAAGTTTTGTTGCTTAAATGAAAGTTTTTATGCAATTATGCTTATAAAATGTCATTACAATATTTGTTTTAATGATAATTCTCAAAATGTTCTCCGAACGTATGCGTATACCTTAGGTATAAATAAAAATAAAGATATATAATATTCATTGGTAAAGAAATTTCTAATTCGTTGGTGAAAAAGCTGAGAACAATAATGGCTCCTCTTTCATGGCTCGTATCAAGAAAAAGAAACACGAAAAAATACTGTTGATTATTAAGTATTAAATAGAAATATAAAAAAGTATCTCTTATTCACTGGAGAAAAAAATTCTAAATTATTGAAATTATTGGAAAATAAATAAATAAATAATGAACAAAAAACCAATAGAAAACTGGATTAAGCTTAGGAATTCAGCATAAAGTTGAATATCTTAAAATTAAATAAATATAAAAATATGTTGTGTGTTTTTTTGAAATCTTGAATGTGGTGGAGAAATTACGGGAAATGTACACAATCTACTTAATATCATCGCCATGCAGATATATAAATTTTTTAGCCCTTGAAACTTTGCTCCATTTTTTTTAATGCAGCTCAGTTTTATAAAATATACAATCACACTTAAATTATTTTCATGCAAAAATGTGGAGAAATCACTGAAAATGTACAAAATCTGCTTAGTCTCATCGCCATGCAGATATTTAAATTTTCTAGCACTTGAAACTTTGCTCCATTTTTTAATGCAGCTCAGTTATATAAGATATGCAATCACACTTAAATATTTTTCATGCAAAAATGTAAAATCAACGTGACACACAAATATATCTATTTTTTACCCAAAAATGCTGAGTAAATTTTAAATCTTTACAAATGAACATATTTTGTTTAATCTCTGAAAACAGATTTTAAAGTTTCGCGCATCAAATTCGAATCTGATCGGGAATGCTTCTTTATACAATTTAGTCAAGTATTTTTAATTTAAAAAATAGAGCGATAGTCTTTTTCAAGTGGATATGTCATTATTTGCAGGTAATATGGATACTATGAAGAAAAGAAACAAGGAAATGGACCACTGAGCATGCGCATTGGGACAAGATTTTAATCTACTATTATTTACAGGTTTTAATTTTTGTACTCTGCTTTTGGCGCCATGTTTGATTTTATTTTTATCTTAAGTGTTGCAATTTTTTTTTTTAAATCTCAAGTCTGTATTTACGTTTTTAAACTTTTAATCTCCTGGTGTGTTTTTAGAAGACTCGGTGCTGCGTGTTTTGACTTTTTAACCCTTGCCTTTTGGAAATGGTCTTTTAATTTTTTAAAAAGACTTTTAGTATCATAGTGTGTTTTAATGTTTTTGTGATTATGTGTTTTCGTTTTCAATTATATATACGTTTGCAAAAGTTTTATGATTTTGTGTATTCTCTGTGTTCAACTTTTTGTTTTCTAGAGCATTTTTTTATTTACTCGTTGCGACTTTTGTTCTTTGTGTGTTCGTTGTTTATAACACTCTGTAAATGGAGTTTTCTCTGTAGTGTGCTTCTCTTTAAATAAATAAATAAATTTTACTTCCTATATTATGCTATATTAGCTTCATAGGATTTGTATGTCTCTATTTTTCATGTGATTCTCTGTTTTGATTTGAATATGTCATTACTTTTTCAATTCCTACTATTAGTTCACACTCTTCCCTATATATATATATATATATATTTATTTATATATCTTGTTCAAATTTTGCTATCGATTTCAAACTAACTTCCCGATGAGCTGGAGACTTGAAACTTTAAACAGAGCTCAGAACTAGATGACAATGCAATATTAATTCGCTTTCTTGTCTGCATGCTTGTCTGTTTGGCTGTCATTTCATATTTTGTATGACGCATGCGCAGTACGTTTTTCATTATATCTCGAAAACTATTAACATTACATACTTGGTTCTTGGGTATATGGATGGCCCATGGGATCATCGAAGCACCCCCATATTTTAGCCATATCTTTGCGCATGCGCAGCACGTTTTTCATTATATCTCGAAAACTATTAACATTACATACTTGGTTCTTGGGTATATGGATGGCCAATGGGATCATCGAAGCACCCCCATATTTTAGCCATATCTTTGCGCATGCGCAGTACGTTTCCCATTATATATCAAAAACTATTAATATTACATACTTGGTTCTTGGGTATATATATGGCTCATGGGATCATCGAAGCACCTCCATATTTTAGCCATATCTTTGCGCATGCGCAGTACGTTTCCCATTATATATCAAAAACTATTAATATTACATACTTGGTTCTTGGGTATATAGATGGCTCATGGGATCATCGAAGCACCTCCATATTTCAGCCATATCTTTGCGCATGCGCAGTACGTTTCCCATTATAAATCAAAAACTATTAATATTATATACTTGGTTCTTGGGTATATAGATGGCTCATGGGATCATCGAAGCACCTCCATATTTCAGCCATACCTTTGCGCATGCGCAGTACATTTTTCATTATATCACGAATCACCTACGTAGGAATTGACTTTTAAAAAAAAAATTTTATATGTTACTTGTTCTTGTTCCTGTTGCACGATTCGTGTTTAAGCAGAGATGACCGATAACTGACCTCAGGACAATGAATTGCCCTTTCCGCAGAGAAATAACTGAATAGGATATGCAAAACATAACAGGAGTCGGAAATTGTGTGTTTAGGGTCTTGGCTTATGAATTAGAGGGAACAGAAGAAAAACATTTCTTGAGTTCAGGAAAAATAGTAGCAAATACATCTACTTCTACGTACGTACCCGCGGAGCCAAAATGTGCGGATGCGTCTGGTATACAGCCTATACTCATTTTTTAATAGTCAATTGCCTAAATTTACAAAAAACTGATACTGTTTTTAAAGCACTTATTTGAATGCTTGATAAAACACACAGTGCACTTTCATCAGATTTGCAGAATAGGAAAAACAAATTAAGCGAAAGAACAAGCATTTGAGCATTTGCTTCAGAGCAAATTACCCTTGGTATTTCTTGAATTATCATGAGATCGGATGTAACGAGTTCATCATTTGAAATATTTTCGAAGAAAAATATGATTAAAGAAAATAACAAAAAAGAATTGCCAATTTATTTGATCCAACTAAGGAGACCTGCTTCTAACACATTAATCATTTTTATCTTCACTCTACGAAAATTTTCATCTTTGTAAAAATAAGTTTTCAAGCCGTATCAGACAAAGTTAATTAAAAAATGTGCATTAAGCAGCAAGACCTTAACTTTAGTTTAATATTTAATCTGCATATTTTAATACTGTATCATAGGAAAGGGAGATTAAAATTCTTTGCGATTTTTTAAAAAATGTTGACTTTGAATTATAACTCCTCATT
>BGPR01030524.1:0-18605 GCA_013235015.1 Araneus ventricosus
GCAAATTTTTAAGACTTTATTAAACGCAATAAAGATCCAATTATTCACTTTAAAAGCAAATTTTTAAGACTATTAAACGCAACAAAGACCAATTATTCACTTTAAAAGCAAATTTTTAAAATTTTATTAAACGCAATAAAGATCCAATTATTCAACTTAAAAGCAAATTTTTTAAGACTTTAAAGCTAGTAGATCAAAACAGGTAACCTCTCAAAGGGTTAAAATCTGCTAATCTCGAAGAAAAATCACACAAACAACTGGAAACTTCTTTCAAATTGAAAAATTCCCTATTCTTATTGTGATCACTGAAAGAGATAAGCGATATACCTCCACAAAAATAAATATCCATAAAATACTTCCACGGTTCCTATTTGGGTGCCTATTTTAAAATAACCAAAATGTAAAAGCGAAAAGAAAAAGTGAAACAATCGGACACAATATTTTTATGTTTGATTTTAGATATGAAATCGATGTTCAAATACTAAATATTGAATAAAATACTCAATTTGCGTTAGATTTCTTTTCAAAACCAATATTTCTAACCAAACTACAAATATCGATTAAAAAATGATTCGCAGGACATTTCTTTGAAAAAGATAGTTTCCTTTCCAATTTTTTTTTACAAGATTCATAATCAGCGAATAATATAAAATCACTTCCGTGCAACTAAATATATCATTTTTTGATAAAGCATTACATATTCACGAAATGGTATCTATACAACCTTTAGTTTCAGCTTAAAGGAATGCCGGTGTTGAATGTTTTTCTGATTAACTGCTATTTTTAATTAAGCTCATTTATCCTATTTGGAGCTCATGAAACATTTAGAAAATTTTACCTTATTTATTCCTTCAGAATTATGAGAAATACTGATTAAAATAATGTCTTTTTAATAAATAAATTATACCAATACATTAATCACCATTATTCAACAATAATAAAACTAATTGTAGTGTAATTATTAAAAACCCCTCTAACGTTAGATTTCTAATCATATAAAAAATAGCATTTCTTTGATTATTATAAGATATTACTTCTTTTGCTTTCTGTTGATGTGCACACATGTCGTAATTAGTATTTCGATGTTTTGTTTTATATTTTTCTTCTTTGGATGGGTGCAAAATAAGCCTTCTCTCTTATTTTAATGACATTTTTAATTAAATACACGACATTCATTAATCAATTGCCCTTCCAGACATAATTAATGAACTATTCCTTCCATCAAGCTGCACATTTGCTCTAATTATAAACACAAACAAACGTAATAACTTATCGATTATTCATTAACCAATCAGCATCTAAATGTAGTAATTTTCATAAAGAAATTATCATTTAACAATGCGAATCGGACGTTTTTAAAATTCTATTTCTTCGCTTTTAATACCTAGGATTTAGCAACCAAGAACTATAAACCAACAGCATGATCCTAACACAAGAGAGTCTTGAGTTAATAGATATTTAAATGAAGCAGGGTGCGTAGAAGGTCAAATTATCTGATCAAGTGAAGTTTTCCATCCCCCCTCCCACGTGATGGGGGAAGGAAACTAATTAAAATCGAACGGATGCTAAGTTCTCCCATCTTCCCAACCCTCCTTCCCGAATTTCTAAGCGCAGACGATTTCTTATCGGTCTTAACTTATGGATCATTTTTAAAAGTCGTTTGCTTTGTTTAGTTTGTATGTTTCGAGAAGTTAATTTTTCTCATCTTCTGTTCGAAATGGAAGAATTCTGAGAAAAAAGGGAATAATGGAAGGAAGGCATGTTCGTTATTTCTTTGTTCGAATTTCAAATGTCATCGATGCTTAATGTTATTGTCGTTCCTCTTTTCAAATGACTCAGGTGAAGTTGAAGTTTCAGTCGTGTTAACACAGGAATTCTTTTCGAATTGAGGATTTAAATAAAGGGAGAGATTTTCAAACATTGATTACTCGTTTAACTTTGAAGGATTATTCCACAAATCTCGTTCTCTGAAATGAACAAAGGAAATTCAACAGAAAATTCTATATTATAACTGGAACAACATTCAAACGAACTTTTCATTAGTCTCATTATGAAAGAATATGTTTGGATAAACAGTTTTGAGCAAAAGCACTTTGAAACTTTTGGTCATTCGATTTCCAATTACAATTTACCTACCCTCAAATATATGCTTTTGTTTAGTGATGTCTTTCGAATTTTTCTGCATTGCAAATTCCGTGAAGATGATGCTTATAAATATCCTCTATTTTTATTCGAATTATTGAGTGAAAAGTCTTAAAAGTATAGCAAAAGTAAGTGCTTTTAAATAAACATTAGATGTTTTATTGCTGCATCTTTTTACTAAAAATAAAAAGTTTACCCTAAATATTACTAGTCGATTTCGTAAACTAAATAGTGAAACCAGCAACTCTTATAAAACTACGAAACTACGTTTTCCGGGGAAAAGCGACTATTTACCATTTTCAACTTTTTTCCATTGCAAAAAATCAATTAATTAGGAATTTAACTTTTTTGTAGTTAAATTCCTAATTAAGAAGTAGAACTGTAGAAGGAAATTGCAAAGTATTGTAATCGTCAAAAAATTCAACTTCGGGATTTTGATGAATATCCACGATTTAGACGCCCCACACAACTCCTAAAAGCTAGTTTTGGAACAATGTCTGTATGTCGGTTTATAGATCGATTTCAAAGCGTAAAAAGATGTAACTTCAACTGGCTAGAAAGATGAAATTTGGTACTAGGCCTTTCAAAGTAAATTGTAGATTTTCATCAAATTTTGGACGAAATCCGTCAACAGTCCATGGCTCAAAAAATGGGTATTTTTTACACCAGAATTATAGATGGGTAGTAGTGTTGGGACCAAATACATTAGTTTTGATTGTCTGTAGCTCTGTCTATTCGAGGGTTTGTGGACGCGATAACTCAAAAATGGAGCAAGCTAGAAAGATGAAATTTGGTATATGATCTACACACCAAACATGTAGATATATGTCCAATTTCGGACCCTATCAACCATAGGGAAGACCTCGAAATGCATATGCGAAATTTAACGAAAAACGTTCCATATTGTTACAAAAATCATTCGATGGATATACGTGAGTGTAGTTCAACAAGCAGGATAAAAAAATATATCTTTATTCCACGAATTTTCCGAAAAACACGTAGGACAGGTAGCAAAACTAAATAGCACTTGTGTAAATTAACAACGCAAGCAGATCACTAAGAAAAATCAGTCACAGCAGTTTCAATAGCGCTCAGCGTATATTAGCTCAGCAGCTTGCGCTGTTGACAAAACTACAATTCATTCACTTGATGAGCTCTTGGTATTTATACCTTTTCCGACAGGGTGTGACGTCACAGACTTCTCTGGAAGGTTCTTCGCATTTCCGTAGCAAGTAGAGATCGGAGCGTAAATCTGGCATTTTCTAGAAGCTTCGTTTTGTCGCCAAAGTGGTCGCAAGGTCGAGGTCTATTGGCTTGGCTTCCTGTAAAACCTCTGTGAAACGACCTTTCGTGCCATAAAATTATCATGTCAGGGAAACAGCTTTACAGTTTGTTAACATATATATGGAGTATACATCCGAAAAAGTCGATAGGAGAAAATTTCCTAATTTTCCTAAGAAACAGTTATTACTAATATAATAGCCCAGATATCTTGGTAACGCTTTGACGTCACCAACAATGAAACTCGTGCCATAGCACTGCGGGACGTTAAACAGCATTATTCCATTGTTAGAGAACCTAAATTTCAGTAATTTTAATTTTAAAAGAGTAATTGTCGTTCTAATTTCAAATTTAATAGCTCTAAAACAGTGAAATAAAATTTTCTATCGATTGATATAGAATTTATCTCGCTATGATCAATAGTTCTCGAGAAATTTTAAATTATGTTAATCATATATTTCAAATTAATTTCCGTTTTTTAATAGAAAGTAGTAAATTACGTCAGTGGTATATCATCCGCGTGATATAATTTGGACGCCACGGATGGATATCACGATGGGTTTTCTGGATGATTTTTTGAATAAAGAAATATGTAAATAATATGCAAATAAAAAACAATATTTCCCGTCGTAAAACATATGTTCATTTTATTTGTTTCCAATCAATGTTACACATTTCTGTCGCATATATATCTATTTAAACACGTCAAATCTGACGGGAAATCTCTCGAATGAAGAGGCTATTTGCACACGTCATACTAGTTTTTAATAGTGACAGTGGAAAGTTATTTTGCTCCTTATTATTATCTGTAGACAAAAGCTTAGGAAATTCGATTTGTGCTAGGCGAGCAATATTATTGTGTTCGCAAAACTCAATTTACATCTTCCACAAAATACTGAACGAACTTCTGATAGATATAAAAATAGATGTTACTTACCTAAAGCATATTTTCTAACTTAAAGAATATCTGTTACATCCCCAAACCTAAAAACTTGTTATGTGGTAAACTTGTTTAACACTTCCTTCTTATGTAAAAGAAGAAAGCAAAATATATTAGATTCAGAGATTTATGTTCGTCTTTCTTTTTGTTGCTTTGTCTCAAATGACCTTCTTCCAGATTTTCTTTTTCATCAAAGCATAAAACTTTTTAGACGGCTGAAAAAAATACGGAAGAATTATTACCCCCTAGTGAGATCTTCAGATCTATGTGCAGAAGGGTAATGTAAGGAACTTCCCCAAATTCGTCTTCATATAAACTTACAAAATCACAACCAAACCTTTCAGATTCACTATTCTTTAAATTTGAGAGAACTGTGCATTAAAATCAGAATCTCTAAAATTTTCGCCAGCTTCCACTAAAGCATTCATAGTTTCGGACACAGAAAAAATGGGTTAATTCTTTCTTACGTATTCTACATTTGTTACTAAAATTTTATAAGAGCTATAGAAATAACAGTATCGTAAGACGTGTGTGTGGCGCGTAATATTTTTATTTTGATCTGAATATAAAAGTAGTTGCCGATTTAAAATATTTTCAGTTTCATTACAAGATTTGATATTACAAAGGGAACAAAATACTGTGTGTTTGCGAAATTGTGAAATTTAGCAATAATTCGTTGAGTTACTACGGTTTGTAGTGCTAAATATTGCTCCTTTTGCAGTAAATACCACATTCAAAATATAATCATGTTTACAGTACGTAAAAACGTACTAGTTGTATCACAGATTAATACGGTGATCTGTGTTGCTATCTGTCTTAGAACTCTGAAAAAAAACATAATAATTTTTTTCTACTTTAAATATAAATTGTTTTATTGTGTTTAAAATTAAATCCTTTTCAAAAACAGTCAAACCCCGCTATAACGAACAGAGGATGGAACGATCCCTCGGTTATGATAAAACTCTTTAAATGCCCCAACCGAACTCCTACGTGTTAATGTAACAAGATAAGGTATTTTCAGATGCGTGTTAATGTAATAAGATAACGTATTTTCAGTTGCATGTTAATGTAACAAGATAATGTATTTTCAGATGTGTGTTAATGTAACATGATAATGTGTCTTCAGATGCGTGTTAATGTAATAAGATAATGTATTTTCAGATGCGTGTTAATGTAACAATATAATGTATTTTCAGATGCGTGTTAATGTAATAAGATAACGTATTTTCAGATGCGTGTTAATGTAACAAGATAACGTATTTTCAGATGCGTGTTAATGTAACAAGATAATGTATTTTCAGTTGCTTGTAACGGTCTTCAAAAGCAAGGAATTCGGATATAGCGAACCAAAATTTCCACTTTTCGAGCTTAGTTTCAGCTCTTTCACGAAAAATCACAAAATTCTCATACTTTAGGGAAATAAAATGTTATAATTAATTTCTTTGTTTCATTTTAAGAAAAAATATTATATTAATTTATTATAGCATAATCCATTACTAATTGCAACTTAGTGTAATTTCTTCAGCACGGAAATGAGTACAAGTCTTAGAGGCAATCTTGTGCAGCCAATATTCGGAAAACTTGATATAATGAACCCTGCCCTAATAGCACAAGACTCTGTACAATATTGTTACGATATCTTCCCGGTATTGTACGGCATTCAGAATACCGGACAACATCGTAGAGATATCGAACAATATCTTGTGCTAATAGGGTGGGTTATAGCGAATTTCTGGATCGGTCCCTTGAGAGACAGATGTAATGGGGTTTGACTATATATAAATTCCTTTACCCTTTGAGGCACGGATTTTTAGAAAATAAAAAGATTCATGTTGCACAGAAATTTTATTTCTTTTTAAATTGAACAAAGTTGGTTTATTTTTATTAATAAAGGAATAACATAATATAAAAGCATAAAAAATAATAATTCAATTAAGTTTTTTGTTATAGGGTGGGACTCAAATAGTTCCATCGTGCCACATGGGTTCAGGTGGTTCAAGAAATATCTCACCATGCATATTTACGCATCAAAAAGGGGGACACTTTTAATACCTTTGTGTATCTAAGAGTTAAAAACATTGGTATTGCATTCAGGTCTATTTTAATGGTGGGAGATGCCAAAGTAGCCCTACTGTGAACTTGAGTTGTCAGCCAGCTCGTCCATTAGGGCTGCAGAGTTGCAGCACCTCCCTGAATTTTTTTCAAAAACTTGTATTTTCGTTTTTCATTTTATTCGCTTACATTTTCACTCTCCGAGTTCCCTGACTTACGAAAATTCAAAAAAGTAATACAATTTCAGAAGATGACAGGAAATGAATCAACAAGAAAGAAAGCTGCAAAGTTCTTTCCCCCCTTCCCCCAATTCAGTTCACTGCGCAGAAAATCCGGAGAGAAAAAGCAACCCTTTCTGCCATTAACTTAGACGGTATATGGGCTGCCCTGCAAACAGCTCTTGCTGGCACAGAGCCAACTGAACGAGAAAGAGATGCTCTTATTAATTTATTTTTCTTTTTTTCCTCATTCCCACACAAAGTGGCAATCTCATTGGCTGTTTATGGGTTTTGGTTTGTGTTGCTTCGACAGAAACACATCTGTTTGATTGATTATTTGCTCTCTAGATTTCTTTTGAAGAAGATATTCATTTTTGGAAGAGTATTATCGAAAAATGTGGGCGAGGAGGGAAGTGTGAATGTGGAACTCCGATATATTTTCTTTCGTCAGCAGAATCGTTACGTCAACATTCAATTAACTTTCTATTATTAAAACTGGTAGTAAGTGTCATATGCTGGTTATTTAATTTTTTGAAAAGCAGGAAATTTCATATCTGGCTTTGGAATTTAAAAATTTGGCCTACTGAAAGGTAAAAAAGCTCTTGTAGAGGGACGAGACTCATGTTTATATGGAATGCCGCTCTTGAAGAATTAATTCAATTTCAGGAATTAATTCATTTTTATTAGATGGCTAAGTGCCACGACACAGTACATTGAAAGGTACAAGACGCAAGACAGAGAACAACAACACAACATAAGTACACAGGAGAAGAAGAAAGAGGCATCATGAGAAAAACCCTGATGGCTCTAGTAGCGCCACCTACCATAAGAAGGAGAAGGCAGTGAATTGTAACCGCTACACTCTTTAAAAAATGCATTCTCTGGATAAATATTATCTTGCAGCCACATCCTCGTTTCTCAGCTCACGAGCAGCCACTGGTTCTCGGTTACCATAAATGCTAGTTTGTTTGAGAACCAAATTTCTGAATATAAATACAAAAGAAATCTGAATTGTGCATTTGACAGTCTATGCTTAAATGTTAAAATTATTTAAAACAATTTTTAAAATCACACGTTTATTAGTGTTCTACTAAAAAATAAAAAGATATTGAAAAATTTTATTTTAAGCATTTTTAATATTTTATCTAAAATTCATTTTTATAAAAATAATTGGATCTTAAAATCCATTTACTCAATTTCACCACCAGTCGGCGCCACTTGTAGAGAATCAAAATTAAATTAAATTATTCAATTAACTGATAATTAAATTTAAAAAATATTAAAATGCATTTTCATAAAGAACTCACAAATATCCAATATTTAAAAACTTTAGATCACCAGAAAGTGCTTAGAATCTGAAAAATCGATAGAAAAATTCTATCATGAAAGAAATAAAAGTAAGTGTTATGTTAAACAACAAATTACAGTTTCGAGAGAAAAACCTCATTAAATGCAACCAGTCAAATATTTCTGAGAGAAATACATCCAAACTATGTAAATTGCTGGGTTTTTTTCTTTAAATTAGAATACTTTTGTGCCTGCAAACAAAACGGAAGAAAAAACTTTGTTCAGAATTGCAAATCCAATTTTTAATTATTAATGAATGCAAAATATCTAATTAATAACCAATTACCATTTGCACTGAAGCTATTAGATTCACATCCTAATCTTTTTTAAAATTTAAAGCTCACATTTCCAAAGAACTTTCAACTTATTTTGGATTCTCGTTAGAAATGTCATTTAAATCCTATACCTCTTTTTTTCAGAGTAAATTCCTTCATACATTTCAGGATTAAGTCTCATTCCATTCTGGTATAATCTCAGAGGATCTTTGCAAAATTCGAAACCTATTAAAACGAGAAAGATTTTTTTTCCTAATCTCTGAACTTTCCAACTAAATAGTTTAGCATGTATAATTTACTCCCGAGAGACCAATTGACTCGAATTTCAAAATCTTGCCATGGTTGGAAGAATTTTTCTTCTTCCTAAGAAAATATTTCACCATGAGGAACAGATAAGAGTAAAATATATAAATATATCCCCCAAGGTAAGACGACCCAATATAATGTCTGTGGAATCTCTGTAATGTTATTTTAAATATTTCTCAGAAGTAGGAAAGTATGTTCTTCGTCTAGAAGAAGAACTTTTTCTAGGAGAAGAAACCGACTCTAATGGTTCTCATTCAAATACGGATCTCATTTACATGAACGGTTAGAATCTGATTTTGCGTTTATTATCTGGCTGCACACAGTTGAAAAGATTTTTTCCCTTAAAATCTTTTCCGAGGTGAATTTAGTTTTAAAAATATATTCAGCTTAACTTTTTTTTCTTGTAAGTAGTGCCAACTGATGAGTAGTTAAAATATTCAGCAACTTTGCAAGGTATTTTTTTATCGTTTGGAGCTTCGGCTTATTAAAAAGTTATTCTCGTTTGCACATGCACACAAAATAACGGAAATGTTAACAAATTTCTAGCTCGTCAAATTTTTAAAAATGTTTCGGATGTATGCGTTAAAATTTATCTAACGCTTGTTACCTTAAAGAGGTGTGTTACATTATAACCAGTGGACGAAAAATTGTGTTCTATAAAACATTTTCCTCAACTAGTTTAATAACTTTGAAATAACACTTTATATTTAAGATTGAAACATATACAGTGAAAGGATTTTAAACTTTTCATTCGCATGAAAACACTTTCTCCAGTTTACGAAATGTAGAATATAAAATATGAAAGTTCTAATTGTTTGTGTTTTATGGTAGCATTTCTGACATCTGACATTTTTATATACTTTTGTGGGGATTGACTATGATCCAGTGAACCGTCCAATTAGTGTAACAATTATTTATTTATGTTTAAGTTACACAAGGATAAGCTTACACATATAATTTCAAAATTAAATAAAACAAAAAGGAGAATTGTTTGCTAATGACGCATCGCGGCCAGCCGCATGGCCTCTATTGAATGTTCACCTCTCCAGAGGGCGCTCCCTCCGCTGTCAGATACAGTCAGTTACAGCTAATGTCACAAGAGGAACATTTTTGTTTAACTTGACTATTTTCATGTTGTGAATATGGAGTTTTGGGTGCAATTTTTCATTCACTCCCTAATGTGTTGAAGTTTTCAAAAATTTATACTTGTTATTAATTTATAATTTATTTTAAATGTTATGGAATCTTGAAATCAATATTTTGTTAAATTCACATTCAGGTGGCACCGCACTCACGGATTCAAAATTTAAATTAAATTCATCGATTCACTGATAATTACGTTCTCAAAATATTAAGACAGTGTATTGTTGCAAAGATGCAATGTTGCTTTCCTGCTTCGCTAATCTTATAGTTGGGAAGGGAGTTTTACAGGGGTAAGTATGGAATGACGGGCATCGGCCTTTCCAGAACCCCTGACCTTGGTGACCAACTTGGCGACAAATGGATGATTCCAGAAAATGCGACAAATTTGGTGACCTTGGGGACAAATTGATGATTCCAGAAAATGCGACCCTTTTTTCGATATCTCTATTAGGAAAGGGAATACGTTTGAATATACGAGAAAACTCCATGTGACGTCACGGCCTGTCGGAGAGAGTATATAAGGACTGCGTTTGGATCAGAGGGAGTAGCGTTGACCCATTGGAACGACTTTAGAGTTTCGTCTGTAGTGCGAGCTAGGAAGCTGGTGGACTGAGCGCTATTGAAAGTGCTGTTATTGTCGTTATTAGTAATTTGCTGACTGTTTCTATTGCTACATATCAAAGTGCTGAACTGTTATTACCTGAGAATTGTTGTCTGTTTACATTGCTAATCTGTGAAAGAACTATTGTTTCCTGTACTTGTGCTACGTGTTCTCCTGCATATTTGTGAATAAACCGTCATTCTCCATTATCCTGCGTGTTGGACTGTTTACATCATACACCCACAGAAAGATTTTCGAAACAGTATTGTCATCGAAAACCGCAAGTGCACCAAATTTCAGAATTCTAGCACATCACTGAAGTGAGTGAAAAATTCTATTTTTACAAACATGAGACAAATCTAGTTAAATTTAATAAATAAGATTTTTTAAAGCTAGAGAACTAAAAGACAGATTTTTTTAATTTCAATTAATTCGACTTATTACTTTATCCTCATTATAAATATTACAGAATCTTAAAACAGATTTGTTTCTCAATTTCACCACAAGATGGCTCCACGGGTACGGAATCAAAATTTAATTATATTAATCAATCAAGTGGTGATTAAGTTCTGAAAATATTAAAATAGGGTAGTGTCATCGAGAGCACACAAATGCACAAAATTTGCAAAATCTAGCACTTTAGGAGGCAAATGGAAAAAACTATTTCATATTTCCATCTTTATCGAAAATGAAACAAATCAATAAGAGAGTATGAAAAGCATGTAAAAGCTCTCACATTTAAGATGTGTGCGAAATGATATAATATAGCAATTGCTCGTAAATTTCTTTTGTCAAAGAGGCATCCTTTTAACCTCTAGGAAACGTCTCGAATCAAATATTCTCATTAAATCCTGATGCGTGATGCTAATTGAATATCTTTGCTTAACAACCCTACAATAATTCAAACAATCTTTTTATTTTATTTTTCACAGAAATGTTCATCACATTTCGCCATTAAAACCCTCAGTAAATTAACCCCCATTTTTAAAATAAATTCTTGATAAGGCGTTTAATTTAAGAGCTTCAGACTCATTTCGGTGAAGAAGGGAAAAGTATGCAATTAAAGTTTTCTTATCGCCAATTAAGTTCGCCACAAACGATATGAAATACAAAAACAGCGCAAGATTTCTCGCCAAGTACACCACTCGAAATTGGAAAGAAGACCGTTAGACAAATTACTGAGAGTGATAGGATTAATTGTTATGAGACTATTAGACATTTAGAAACGAATGATTTCGGAAGAGGCATCATAAACACACATTTTTTTTTAATTAAGAGTCGTAGTTTTTGTCGCTGGGTCTTATGGAAGTTATGAGAATGATGGAATTTTTAATTTTCTCCTAGTTTTTTCTCCGCTAATAATTTTCAGTGGGCGAAATCTTTTGGAAAATATAAAAAAATAAGTAGACTTGGGGAGAAATTGATCTATATTTCGCAGATAAAGTTGAAAATTATTTCTGCATTCTTCCTACGTAGAGATTATGTTCTCAGTAAAGAGATTTTATCGAATAAATTATCCGCAATATTTCCAGACACTTTCTCGATAAAATTGCAATATCGTGAAAAATTATGTATCCAGTGCGCAGGTAGCACAACACGTTGTACGATATTGTACAATATTGTTCGATATTATATAATATTATATGGTATTATACAATATGGTACAATATTGCGAATATTGTACAATATCTTTGTACTACTAGGGTAATTGGTTGTCTCACATTAATATTTATAGAAAATGCAGTAATCTAACGATTTCATTTTAACTGCTAAGTGAATTGTATAAAATCGCTTTCTAAAAATACACTTTTATTAATTTACTAAAAAGAATTTCCATTACTATAAACATTACGAAATCTTAAAACCAATTTTATTTTATTAAATTCTCTCTATGTAGCACTGTTTATACGGAGCTAAAATTTAATTTAATTAAACGATTACCTGATGAAAAAGTATAGAAATATAAAAAAGTGTATTGTCATCGAGAATACGCAAGAGTGCAAAATTTGAAAACTCTAGCGTATCAGGAAGCGAGAGAAAAATCCATTACAAAATTCTATCTTTACAGGAATGAAACAAGCTATGTTCAATAAAAAAGTAAGAGAAAAAGAGTAAAACAATTAAATCAACAAAACCTAAAAAGCCAAACAGCTCCTTAAACGATAAAAACCAAAAATATTATATTACATTATAGATAATACAGGGTTTCCACTTATATCCGTTACACCCCCTTAACTTCTAAACGGTGACAGCTTAGGCCATAAAGTTGGTGTCTAGGTATAGTAAAAAACTATGCGCTACTCGATGAGACAAGTTACAACTCCATCTAGCGGCCAGTTTTGCAATTTGCGGTCCTATCTCGTAAACGGTGAAAGATACGAGAAAAAAGTCAATTAAAAAGTTGTAGAGCATTCTCGATTTAGTACGAAAAGATACTTTTCGCACATAAAAGTGCGTGGAAGCCTCGGTGGCCTAATGGTATGGCCTCGGCTTCGGGATTGATGCGTTTCAGGTTCGGAACCAGATTCCACAAACATCCGCCGTGTATGTTGGCCTGGTGTACGCTAAATGTAATGTTTGTGCCAAACGCTCTCTCGCTGGTGTGGTGTGGAAGTTTGGAGAGGGAGGTGCCAGCAGGCGTCGTCCTCGTTAAACATGATGAGGTCCGTCCCTAAATGGCCCTCGCGTTGCGTTAAAATAGGACGTTAATATAACTAAACTGTTCTCGGCGTCAGAGAGTTCCTGTTCGAAACCTGTCTTCACTGAAGATCATCTGTGTATGTGAGGCCTGGAGCACGTTAAATCTGACGCCGTGGATTAAACGCACGTGTGGAACGGAAGTCAGGTGACGGGGGTGCCAGCTCAGGTGTCGTCCTCGTCATTTGACCGCATTTTCAAAATTAAGAGGTCCGCCCCAAAATAGGCCTCGTATTGCTTGTAAACGGGACGTTAATGTAACTAAACTAGACTAAATAAAAGTGCGTGAACATTTTGTGGGTCTGTGATTTCAGAACATAGCCGCGAATGTTCCAGAGAAGACTTTATTGTAGCTCACTGCTCAGTAGCTTACGCAAGCCTCTTTTTATGGTTTTCATCCGACTTCCCCCTTTTATACTGAGAGGGAGATTTTAACGTCTGTTCTTCAACACGGTTGAAATATAATATATGACCACATTTGAAACAAAAACTGACATACGTAAATTCCAGCTTTCCGAAGTAACTTTTGATGAGATTTATCAACAGAGCAATATATGGTTGGATTTGCACTTTATGCCTTTTATAAACGACTTAAAACATTGCCATTAAACCTTTACTAGAGTCAATACATACTCACGTGATATACATCAAGAGCACTGCGGCAGTTCAATTTTAGAATCCATTGCACACCTTACAAAAGAAGAAGGACATGGATTCTCACCACAGATTAATGCGACGTGCACTGAGATGGCAGGCGAAATGCACTTGACTGTGACGTCATATGATTCGTCTCCAATAAGATTTATTAAAGAACTTTTTTAATTAGTACGTTAATAATAAGTTAAAATTTGATTCTTTGCAATTCAAGACTCAACAGTCTGTTAACACGTTAGCGGACACCTAGCTCATCAAATAAGGATATTTTCGTTAATTGCTTTTGACGTAGACTTGCGTCTCTCCACAGTGGTCAATGGTGTGCCGGGAAAGGAACAAATTTTGACGCTTTTTGCGCTAAAGTTAAACACCTATAGATCCGAAATCAAATAACATAGAGAGTTGGCTTTAGTTTCATTTAACAGAGAAAGGTAGACATTGAAGATTCCAAAAAGAATTTTAGAATTTGAAATTACGGTTTAGCCACAGTCAAGCTGCAAAGTTGGTGAAAATCACGAAGAATTTTGCTGACGTCACAGCGATCGATGCGCGCGCACGCAGACTAAGGCAATTCATTCATCGATCGCACGAAATAATACTCAAGAATTATTGAATTACGTCGAATTTCGCGCTAAAGTTAAACGCTTATAACTCCGCAACCAAATAACATAGAGAGTTAGTTTTAGTTTCATTTAACAGCGAAAGGTGGACATTGAAGATTGTAAAAATTATTCTATAATTTTTAATTACGGTTTAATCACAGTCGAGTTGTAAAGTTGATCAAAGTTACGAAGAATTTTACATAGATCGAGTCACACTAGACTGATAGCCACTATAGACTACAGAGTTAATAGTCACATAGAGCTACTTTAGTCACAGTTGAGTAAGGAAAGTAAGTCCACGCCAATCAATCCCGTTTCGCAGATACCGCCTACCGTCGATTTTATGTTATTTGCTGGGACGTCTAAGCTGCTTGAATAGCCTTTTGTGTGCAAATGTGCGGAGCACGCCGCTTTGCGCTTTAGCTTGTCGCGAACTTGGACGGGATATTACGTACCAGCAAGTAAAGCGGCATATGCCGCTTTGTCCATGCACGTGTCAAAGAGATAGAAAGATCTTTCAAAACATACTGTTCATTTCGATATCCTTAAAGCTGAGAAATTTGCAGGTGCAAAAGAGTGGCAAAAAATCTCGCACCATCTTGCCTCAGGAAATCCTATTCCCAACTGTAGAAGCATAAATTCTTCAACAAAAAAATGGATGTAAAACATACATAAAAAATAGTTTTTCATTTTCGGTAAACTAAACACAATTTAGAAAGTAAATATTTTTGCATTTTCCATCGAAACTGATGCAAGAAATAAGAACGGATTTGTGATTAATCAATATATAGTTATGAATTTTAACTATTTGTTTTTCGTACTCTAATTAATTTGCACAATACAGATTTCCTAAAGCAACAGCCTTTTGTAAACACGAATTTGTCTTATTTGTTAATGTACATATTCAGCACGTAAAGAAATATTTCGGAGTAAAAAATATAAATGAAATTGTTAACAACAAAGGAATTCATTTGCAGGGAAATGATTTAATGAAAAACTTACATTACCTATACCGGGCACAATAATTTTAGTTCAAAGAAGGTATTCATTATATTATTATTAAGAGAAAAGGCTATTATTATGCACTCAAAGTAGAATCAAGCATTGTTTTGCCGCAGGAGCGTTTAGATAAACAGCAAATTAAAATATTCCATAGCTTATCAACAAAACAAATGTTTTGTTTATCTTTCCCGTTATGGGAAACATCTCAAAGGCTTTAAACAAAAACATAAAAGAATTTTATCTTCATAAACAAATGAACTCGAAGATTTTGTACACTTCCAAATCGGTTTAAGCTGAAAAAAATTTTTATCGGATGCATTTTTAGTTTCATTTATTTCCAAAAAAGTTTTTCGGCAACTCATTTTCACCTTGAAGCATTATAAAAATTTTATTCCCAAAGTATGTTGGATTTTGCTGCTGAAAAAGTGAATGCGCCTGCTTTCACTTACTTTGCATTATTACATTCCAAATTTTGAATCGCATTTCTTTAGTTGGTTCCATAATGAACATATTTACTTCTCAATCATAGAATGTTTTTGAAAACCCCATTTATTCCATTTGGGAGTTGATGCTTAAATTGTTGAAATTCACAGTTATTTGAAACAGTTTTTCGGACAGCGGCTGTTAAATTTTTATTTATTTATTTTGTTTCTTGGGGTTTTATGATTTCTGTGTTTCCATATTCGTCGTCTTATAGCGAGAAAATAAGTTTGTTTCTGCTCGAAGATGTTTCATTTCTAAACTTTCTGCAATATTTCCCTTGCTTAAGTATTTTGAAAATAATCTGATCAAAAAGTTTTGCAATAAATACTGTAACAAACACGATAACAAATAAGTGCTATAAAATGCATGTCTAAGTGTATATACTATTCACTCATTTTGATCTGAATTTTTGTAAACCATAAAACACATGCAGATTGAGTTTTGATTAGCCTTGTGGCAACAGCTTCGTTCCTGTGTGCGCCTTGTACCTCGCACATGCGCATTAGGGAGTCAAGTGGTATAAAGTTCCGAGCATCGCCAATCATCTCTCTCTAGCATTTATGTTCTGTATCGACGCGTTACTTGCTATGGTTTACCTTAATCTTATTTTAATGTTGTTAAGTTTATTAAAGTTATAGTTAGTTATTAACGTGTGTTGGTTTCTTCAGCGTGCGTGATGTATATTCATTCTTGTTCGAGCCAGAGAACACAGCATACTTGTTTATAGTAGTAGGAGGTGAGGGTGACGGAAATTCGAAACATCGTTTTTTCATGTATAAGCACAATGCTATAAACCTGAGAGAGAAAAGTTTTAATAAGAAATTTTTAAGCAATTAAAGCACCTAGTCTGAGTATTGAGTCGTCTAACGTTAAGAAATCTTAATCAGATCAGGAGTAATTCTTTTTTTAATCTCTTTAATTCGAGCGAAGTATTTGCAGTTCCACTATGTACTTGTCATAAAAGGACTGAATAACTGGTAAAAATTTCAGATCGGAATCTGCATCATTTTACAAAGATTCACCTTTTTCGAAAAAACAAAAATAGGATCAGTAAAAGAATTCCTATAAGTATTTTTCTGCTTCTCCCAAATCGTGGAGTGAAAAAAATCCCTATTCTAGAAGTTTTGTTCCACAATTTCAAATGATATCTGTATGGTTGACTTTTAAAAAAAAAGTGGTGAAAATTATATTTGAAGCTAAGATTTTGTGTCATTTATTATGTTTCAACACATTTTCCCCATCTCAAAAACATTTCCACAGTCGCTCCATGCAGTTTTTGGAACACCAACACTGAACCACATTTGTAACTAACTATAAATGTACTGCTAAGACATATCATACTTATCGCTCATCTCATGTCAATTACGCATTTCTTAGCCACATATACTATTATTGAAGCACCAAATTTTGTCCCCTTGCGCCACTTTGGTGCTAAGGCTTTTTCCTTACAAGAAATCCAAAGCATATATTCACCTATGAACGCATGTCACATTTTATTACATTTCGTACAGTAGATAACTCATTAGATAAGAGATTCCTAACCTGTGGTACCCATACCACATATACTATTATTGAAACACCAAATTTTTTCCTCTTGCGACACTTTGGTGCTAAGGTTTTTTCCTCACAAGAAATCAAAAGCATATATTTCACCTATGAACGCATGTCACATTTTATTACATTTCGTACAGTAGATAACCCATTAGATAAGAGATTCCTAACCTGTGGTACCCATACCACATATACTATTATTGAAGCACCAAATTTTGTCCTCTTGCGCCACTTTCGTGCTAAGGTTTTTTCCTTACAAGAAATCAAAAGCATATATTCACCTATGAACGCACGTCACATTTTATTACATTTCGTACAGTAGATAACCCATTAAATAAGAGATTCCTAACCTGTGGTACCCGTACCACTGGGGATACGCGAAGGACTAGCTGGGGGTACGCGAAGGACTAGCTGGGGGTACGCAAAATCAATGTTGGTAATGGAGGAAACAAGAAAACATAAGGAATTAAAAAAGTTACAGAATTTTCTTTTCCGAAGTGAATATTTGCTGTTTAATAACTATACCATTTTAAAAGTTGATTATTACAGAGTGTAATTTTTTAGCCATCCTTATGCAAAGCTCATCCAGAAAGTAAGTGCCGTTTGGGTATTAAAAAAGATTAGCAATTTGTTTTCATTTGTATTTTATTACAGGAAAATCTACACACCTTAAACTCATATTCACCATGCGAATTAAGGCATGTGTCATATCTTGACACTAATTGCAACATACCCGCTTCGTAGAAATCGACCGCCGGCGACCAGAACCAGTTCTGGACGCTTACCTTGATCTCATCATCACTTGCAAATTGCTGGCCGGCAAGAAATTTCTTGAGATGAGAAAACAAATGGAAGTCGGAGGAGCTAGGTCCGGACTGACTTTCGCTTATCTGACGATAAATTTCACAAGGTCGAACATTTCTGGCATTCAAAAAATTGATAACGGCTCTTATTTCACAGTTGGCGGGCTGATCGATTATTTTAAACATGATTACCGACAAGCAATGGCTTCAAACGTTAACGTAAACGAACGAAATACCGAGGCTAATTCGTTCTCGAGTTGAAGGATGTAACCACGCATACGCGACCTTCGTGCTGTCAGATTCGCGGGAGATATGCGCAAACGGTATTTACTTTTCTGGATGAGCTTAGTAAGTTAATTTGAAATCATTACAATACTGATTTCATTTATTTTGGCGTTGAACTAATACTGTTGTAAAAATGCAATAAAAAGTGAAATAAAAAATAAGTCCAGCGAATGTTGTTAATGCGAGTCATAAGCCCTTAACATCATTGATAAATACTTCTATG
>BGPR01030525.1:0-18605 GCA_013235015.1 Araneus ventricosus
CCCCTGTCTTTTCTGAAAAATTTAAACAATTCGCGTTATAAAATTCCAATAATTATGAAAGGTATGATGGAAAAAGTATCAGCTCTTCAACGTAAATATTGATTATGGCCATATCTTTAAAGGGCTATATATAAAAATGTGTTTCCTTTTACATTGCGCGCACGATATCTCAAGAAATATTGAATATTTTACATACAAATTTAAATGAAAATGTAATGCGCTATTTTCTACAAATTGAACCACATTTTGGTACACATTTTCTCCAAACAAGTTTTTCGGGGGTATGAAAAAAGTTGAAATTTTAACAATTTTTATTTTAAATTGTTATATAAAATAGAATTTAAATTTAAATGTTAATAAATTGAGGTTCAATTTCTTAAACAGACTGTTTGGATTACTTAGATACCCAAAATATTGTGTTTAGAGAAATATAATATCCGTAATCATGCGCGCAATCGACTATCTCATTTTTCTCCAAAAATAAAACCCATATTTATTACTCTCTCAAAACAATACATTCCAATATAAAGGTTTGAAAATATGTGTACTATAAGAGAAAGAACAGATATTCCTCCAGAAAGAAAATTGAGTTTGTGAATTGCATTGTTTCAGAGATATAATGTATCGAATTTGACAGTTTCCCGCATTTTTCGAGGTTTAAGAGTCGTATGTCCACTTAGCATCCATTTTTATCATGTATTAAATTTCGTTCCTAGATTTTATCTCCATTTTGAATCTTCTCTATAAAGAGAAAGATCGCTTATTCGAGTTAGGACTTTTCAAATTCTTAAGTAACACAGTGGTTTTGCCGCCATTAAGACTTTGTGCCCAAAGGATCGCAAATAACTTGCAGGACAGGATGGTCTGACTTCAACCGCGAGGCCGCGGTGGCCGAGTGGTCAGGTCTCGGATTTGAGGCCGGAAGGTTCCAGGTTCGCATCCTGGTTCCACTGAAGATCCGTCACGCATTGGGCATGTTGCACGCTAAATCATGCGTTTTCAAACCTCCTCCCGTTGATGTGGTTCGGAAGTTTGGAGACGGGTGCCAGCTCAGGTGTCGTCCTCCTCATTTGACCTAGGTTCAAAATTTCGAGGTCAATCTAAAATAACCCTCGTGTTGCTTCAAAATGGGACGTTAATATAACTAAACTATTATTTATGAGGAAAAGATCTGTTATGAGGGAAATTTATTGCTGTGGTTTGAAGCCTTTTTTGCCAGCAATTCATATAATTTTTAACAGGCGAACAGACTCTTCTATTGAGTTGTTAAAAGGGTTTATAAATTTCCTTTACATATTCGACCAAGTCTCCGAACTAGAAGTTTCTAATATTCAGACATGCCCGATAACCTATTTCACTATGGAGAGAAAGTTTCATTATTGTAAATCTAAAAGAGATTGTTTTGAAACCTCTTTAATTACAACAACGAATTATCTATGATGTGATAGAATTATCTATATGAGATAATGAAACATTGTTTTAAATTATTATTTCCAGCGTTTCGATATGATACATTCGTTTTACTCTAACAATTTCATTTTTTCTCTCGTTCTAAAATGAAAATAAAAGGAGATTTCTTTTTCGTATTTTGAGCACGTGTGTAAACAAAACCTTTCATCCGATTAAACAAAACATCTTTCTTTTATAACATACTTGAAATCTTAATATCGAGGGAGAGTTTAGAATGGTTTCCCATTTTTTAATTAAAAATCACAGTAGCGTGAAAAATGAATTCCCAGAGATGGTGGAACGGAGATTAAAATGTGCACCCGAAATAGGGTTTTATTCTTCTAAATAAAAGGAACAATGGGACCCTCCCGAAGGAAGGATTGGAAGATTAGGTTTGAGTGTTCCTGTTTAAACAAGAGAAACGATTTAATTATGTGTTTCGACATTTTTTTTAAATTTCAGTTTGTTGCAAATGAATTTTTTAAAAAAATATCATTCCATATATGGTTTCTGATTTCCCGGCCTTTTTTCCTTTTCGGGAATTCCAGGAAATCCCGGGAACGTAACAGACATTCCCGGAATTCACGGGAATGCATCAAAATTTGAAAAAATCAAAATATTAGTTATTTTTAATTGATATCAATATTAATTGCATAAAATAAGGATATTCATAAATTCCAAAAGTTTAACTCTTTAATATATTGAGCTAAAAAATAAAAATAAAATCTATTAATTATTCATTTTTAAAGTATGATTTAGGAAACATGAGCAATCTATGCGTTTATCATTCAACCTAGTTCTTAGCTTTGTTATGAACAACCGGGCAGCAGACAATGCCCTCTCAGCTTCAGCTGATGTTGGAGGAATTGTTTTCAAAGCCTCACCCAGTTTTATAATATTTAATGATCATTTTTCTGTTGATTCAAATGGCTGCAATTCTTGTTTCACTATCTTGTCAAAGTTCAAACACTTGCTAATTGAACAAAGTAGGACCTTTGTCTTTGAGTTGTGGTGTCTTGGCCTATGAGAGATCAAGTGTAGACAAATAAATGAAATTCTTAGGTTGACCTAATTATTTATTTCACAGCTATGATTTAAATAAAATTTACTTGCATAAGAAATCTTGAATAAGTAAATATATACAAAGTATCAAAATTCGTTCATTAGAGTTCAAAGTTCAAGTGCCCCCTGAAGTTCAAGTGCCCCCGAAGAGCGAATGGCCAACTATCCCGTTGTGTTCCCATCTGAACCAGCTGACCACTTGTGCGGTGAAAATTCCTTCCCTCCCTGGGATTCTGAGATTTGTCACATGTCCCTCACAAGGGACTGTAGACGCATGTGACAGCGTATGTCACAGCCCACGCGCAAAGGTTAATACAGTGGATTTTATATGTCTTTAAATTTTCACGGATCGAGTAGATTTCAAACTACCAAAAATAAAAGATTATAAGTTTAAAAATGTCAATATTTAATGAAAAAAATTACAATTTTCCTATATTCGCCTAACCGTCCTCAAAACAGCTTGGCGTGTCAGTTTAAAGTGTAGAATGCCAAATCAATTTTTATATTCCTAATCTGACATTTCCATGTCGATTTTGTTAATGGGTGTTGATCCTTTATTTCTCGAGTAGCTTCAAAATCGATCTTTCATCTAACAAATCAAATTCCTAATTTTGCAGAACACTCTGTTTCACGTTATTGTCATATTATACAAGACACCATCAGTAATCAAGCTCCTGACAATTTTCAGTATTTCACTGGTAGCTAAAATAGAGGCCGGACTGTCACTTTTCACTATTTACAAAACACAGAAAAACAATTACAATACAGCAATTAATGAAGTTTTTTTGTGTGTTTCGTTTGGCGTTCGATGTAATTTCGACGTGAAATATTGGAAATTTTCACATCAGTGTGAGACCTTGGTTAATCTGTATATATAAAAGAGGAAAATATGTTTGTGTGTTCGTTTTTTGGTTCTTTATGCACGTCCACACCTTTGAACTTACGACGACCAAATTTGGCACAGTGATGGATAAGCACAAGTTTGAGCTAACGCCGTAAAAATTATTTTAATGTTCGAATTAGATTTTTATTTATTTAATTAAATAACGAAAATTAAGCTATTTTTAGACGTTTTTCACCAATAACTTCTGAAATACTTATAGTACAAAAATTATTTTCACATCACCTTAAAGAGCAGAGGATTATCTTGCTAATGATATCAATTTAATTGCTGTACAATTTTTTTCTCTAACTGTAATTAACGTTTCAAAATTCATTTTAAACTCAAATTGCAACAATTCTTTCATTGTTATAAAATAAAATTCAAACTTGCATATTGTTTCACCAAATCCTTTACTCACGTGTTTTTACCACTGTTAAAACTGAGAAAATATTGCTTATTTTTGGTCAAGGTAGATTTCTTTACTTCCGCTGTTATTTCGTAGCGTGCACTGAACTTCCTTTTTTATTTCGTAGCTTTTAATATGCACTCAAATACCAAATGACGTTAGTTTAGTTACTTCGCGATGTGAGTTTCAGTTTGACTTTATTTATAATATTAACAGAGAGTTTTTAATTTAGTTTTTATTCCCCTAAATCTGAGGTTAAAAGAATTCTTTTTGTTCGAGCATTCCTCTTCAGCGAAAATCTTCCGAGCGAGAATTGTTCTCGAGCGATTTTGACATTCTTTATCTGATTTATAAAACATTTTATTTAGAAGTTTCGCAGTAACCAAGTTTTACAGTATAAATATATTTGCACATTGTAAAACTGTATTAGTTATTTAACTATATACTGTTTAAAATAATTCTTTTTTGAATTTTCTCGCATTTTCGTTCAAGCCATACTGTTATAAAAGGTGATAAAAAGACTTTATTTGGAAGTTTTAATTCAACAAGAAAATATACAAGGAAGATTTGAGTTAGTCGGGGAAAATTGGTGACAATAGTTTTAGGAAAAAAAAAACAACAGGAGGCCGGTATATGAAAAATATGGATCCAGAGCAACGCCGGGTTTTCAGCTAGTTAATACATAAAGAAAATCTGTTTTTATCCTAAATAATTGGCTATTCACAGTAGAAATAAACGTACTGAGGAAAGTAGTACACTTGCTTCAATAACACCACATTATTAATAAAATTAAAAAAAATATATAAAGATGATGTATGACAACAAATATGTTAAACAGATTCCCATAACACTAATCTAAAATACGGAAAACTGATGTCTACTACTTATTTCACCGTTATATGTTTTATATCAAATATATCTTGAATGATTCAGTGTTCTCATAACAAAGCCGAAACATATTTCAGCCATAAAAAAATTACCAGCTTAATTATCAGTTTTTGAAAGAAGGAATTACAACATATCAATTGCGGCTCTTTTTTTATTACCTGAAGAGCAATGTCTCCATTCGATATTTTCTGATGAAGCAACACGACACAAATGGGAGCAATTATTTCAGGAAGTATAAATTTATTTATTCGAAAAAAGTAGTGATACACTGAAAGAAAATGAATTTCATAAATAGAAGGTTCGCAGTTGAGGTAAACCAAGTCCATGAGATTCAGATCTGAGAAAACAGATCTGAAAGTTGATTAGCTGCATCTAAAATAACACCAAACTTCTAATTGTTCTTGCTGCCTGGTGGATACGAAATGAACTATGGATTAGAATCATTATTAGACAAAAAATGTAACATTTCTACACTACCAAGACTGTGTTTGTGCCAAATGGCCAAAGCGTAGACTTGGTTCACTTTAAACCTGAACCCTCCAATTCTTAGTGTTGTTAATTCTTAGTTATTGCTAAGGAGACATGCGACTCTTAAACCTCGAATATATGGAGCAAAACTGTCAAATTCGATACATTATATATCTGAAACAATGCAGTAATTAAAGTTTTAGTAGTTTTAGTAGTTTAGTTTAGTATCTGAAACAGTAGTAATTAAAGTTTTTTCAACTACGTGTTCTTCGGAAGTTACTTTTCATGGGTTAGTTTACATGTCAAAATTTCTGATCAAAGGAATTTGTAATGTTTCTTGTAGGAGAAAAATTATTCAATTGAAATCCATTTTCTATCTTCAAGCGAGCAAAAGTTATTATATGCCAATTCATTCTGTGCCTCTTGTTCCATTTCCGTTTTATCCGCTTTTATATAAAACGTATTTTAGTTTGGATTGTGAGTAGATCGAATTTAAAATGGAAGAGTTTAAAGAATAAACGGAAAAATACTTCCTTTTTCTAATTCGAGATTCCAAGATTTCCCGTTTATGAAGTTCATGATTCGGGATAAAGGCTTAAATTCTGATTCCGTTGGAAGTCCAAAGTGTACGTGGGCCCGGAACCCGCAAAATCCAATGACGCATTAAAATCTTGCTTCTGCGGTGGTGTGGAACTTCAAATGTGAAACATGAAATAGAAGAAGTTACCACAATTTGAATGAAGAAACAAAGCATTTAATGCATGAAATGCTCCATTCATGGAAATACCTAAGGGCTAGGTCTCATTAAAAGCTATGTTGTTGCGACAGAACACTAAATGAAAGACAGTTCTTATTTTTTTGCAGCGCGTTGGTTATGCTTCCATTTATGAAACGTATCAAGCTTTAAATTGCGTGTGTATAGAACTTCATACAAGGCCATCATAACTTACATAATTATGGGAATTTTTTAACTCGAATTGTTTAAATTGTTCAGAAAAGACAGGGGAATAATATCTATTTTTTTCATAAAATCGAAAAATCTCGAGTTTTAACAGTTGCATGTCCCCTTAAATTTACGAGATTGTGATATTGGAGATTCTTTTTATAAAATAGTGAAAATGAAGACGCAATTTTCCTCAGAATCCAAAGATTTATAGTTGATATATTTCTTCATTTTGAAGAATGGTCCTAGCAATTTTATGACATTATTCCGATTTTTCCAGCCATTCGGCGTTCTGTAAAAACTTTTTCATTTGACGCCATTTCATTCTCGCAGCAAATTACTGCAAAAGTAATGTTATACGCTATATCAATATAACACTTTCTATCATTTAAATTATTTTGCTGAACGATATTACCATCCAATGTGCTTAAATGTACTTTTGTATCTGATAGTTTAAAGGTAATAAAGAAATTGATTTTCTATTCCTTCAGAAACTTAAAATTTTCGTTTTTACCCCTGTGAATGGGAATAATTCAAATAACCGATAATGTCCTTTTCTCCTCCAGACTACTCAAAGCGACTTCGATAGCCTAGGCCTTCTTAAATATTTGACAGAGCAAGAAAGTCTTTAATTTTTTGCTAATGAAAGGAGTAAACAACATGGTTTTGACTAACCTATTACTCGAGATTTCTGTGATAATACTGTTACGAAAATCGTCCAGTGGGTGTATGTGAATGTCGTCCAACAAGCAGGATAAAATGGAGCTTTGTTCCACGAATATTCCAGGAAAACACATAGCCCAGGTGACACAACTAAACAGCAAGCAGGATAAAATGGCGCTTTTTTCCACCAATATTCCAGAAAAACACGTGGCACAGGTGACAAAACTAAACAGCAAGCAGGATAAAATGGCGCTTTGTTCCACGAATATTCCAGAAAAACACGTGTCACAGGTGACAAAACTAAATAGCACTTTTATAAATTAATAACAGAAGTAGACAGCAGATCACTAATATATATCAGTAACAGCACTTTCAATAGTACTCAATGATGTGTTCACCAGATTTCACCAGAATGAAATGCGGCCAAAACTCTCGTGATTCTCTCGTTTCAGCTGTATGGTATTTATAGCTTTTCCGGTAGGGCAAGGCGTTCACATAGAATTTCTTCGAAGGTTCTCTATCTCAGTTCCTAGGAGAGATAGGACCATCATTCTTGTATTTTCTAGAAGCTACATTTTGTCACCAAAGTCGTCGAATTTGTTGCCAAGTCACCACTATGCTCGCCAAGTTTGCACCAAGATCGGGATTCATCGGCTTGGCCTCTAGTAAAACCTCTGTAAAACTCTCTTTCCTGCCTTTTGACAAACGTAGCAACATCCTTTGTTTTAACATTTGTGACTGACAGCAATAAATAAAATATACTGAATGAAAAGAGAATAATTCGATGGATTTCGCTCGACAAATATCAAAGCATAAAAGAAACCGGATTCTAGCAGCGAAAGGCATTTTAAAAACCTTTAGGCAATATTCACTCAGAGGAAAGAGATAAACTAAACTCAAACGAAATACAAACGTTTTGAAGAAATTATTCTTTTGAGCATGTTTTTGTTCTTAAGGGCTCGAACACTAATTTAATATACAGAAGAAGAAACACATGCAGACTGCAGGTTCGAATTATTTAATTTCAATGCATCGCAGACAAAGTAATTTGATCTCTGTTTACATTCTACCTGAAATCTTCTAACTGCAGCCCGCTTCTGGTATTTGCTCAAATAATTATTTCCGCTGGGATATTGCAAGATGGAAAAATGCTTTTTCTGCGTTCAAGCACATCAAAGATGTAAATGAAATTTATGCGAAGCGCGAAGATCAGAAATTTAAATAAACACAAGTAAAAATATTGCTTTGATGCATTGAGCAAGTGTAAAATTATTCTGGTAAAGTTTATTAATAGTTCTGTAAACATTAGATGTCGCGCCCCCCCCAAAAAAAATTAAGATTATCCCAGTCTTTTAAGTTTTAGAAATTTTTTCAAATGCAAATTATTTATACAGTGTCCACTTTTTTCAGCATTCACAAAAATACAATGAAAATTGTAATTCTGTTAATGATGATTAAAGCACAATTAAATGTCTCGCCGTTACCAAAATATTCCAAATTTGCTAATGGTGACTAAAGCTGCCATTGACTTGGCAAGCATTGAAACGGCGACTATCTTGAAACGGAAAAAAAATCCTTACACGTACATAATTTTAATGACTTCAATGAACGTTCATGCCATATTCGAAGAAAATCTGACAAGGCGTTTATAGCACTGCACAATAAACAGATCTGCATCTGAATGGTGGAATTAAAAGAGGGACCTTGCTTCGCTCAGTCAATTACGTATATTCTCTCCCGCTTCAAAGAGATCAAAAGACATATACGCGGTAATTACAAAATAATCACTGGAATTAAACTTATCTTATTTCAAAAAGTATTACAACTACGAAAATTATCAACACCTCAAACAAACAAAAAAAGTTTCCATTTTTTTTCGAACAAATGCTCCGTTTAATTACGGGACACATATGTTTACGGCAGCCCAATTCTTTCCAGAGACGTTGGGGCCTGTCATTGTCATAGGCCTTCGTTTGTTTCAGTAACTCTGGGCGTAAGGTTGCAGACGTAATGGGGGTTGCAAAATATTTCATACTTTAGGTTCAGAAATTTCTTGTTCAAAACGTCGGCGAAATGTTGATTAACGAAGCATTGAATATCTGAAAAAGGAAAAACAACAATAATAGAAGCAAAGACACCTGCAAAATTTCACTGAGTTTATAAAAATAAAAAAATGAAAATAAAAATAAAAATTATAAATTACATGAAAACAATCCATAAAATTTTAAAATACCTAAAAACAAGATAAAAACTGCAAAAAAATTCTTCATGAAAAATCAACCAAAAATTATTGTGTTTTTAGTTAGTATATTCCACACTAGATGGAGATAGTTGCGCACACCTATAAAGAAAGTTGACTTTTGAACGTCGTTCTTTCGTTTTTTCTATTCCACAAATTAAGAGGTAAAACATTTTAAGCCCTTCTTTTCAGACTATGCTTAAAGAACTGTTTTGTATTTCTTCTTTGCGTTTAAATGGTTTTCTTTCCAATTTGTTCCATGTTTGAATATAGACAGACACAATTCATAAATCGCTTTTATTTTTTGACTGAGAGGGATCTAAAAAGTGGCAATTCACCAAAATTAGAAGTTGAATTGTTTTACGATTACTAACTCTATCTTCGTACTCGAGAATGTTGACAAAAAAGAATTAAATTAGCCAATCAATTGATGTTGACTTCCAATGCAGTAAAATAGGATTGAAACAAAAAAATTCTACACACAATAAAAAATGCAGAATATTTATTAAATCATTCCCATCATAAAGATTCTAAATAATTTTCGTTTAAAATTATATTTTGATTCTAAAAATATAATTTCAATCCATATCGAAAGCGGATTTTCTGTGAAGAAAAGTTAATTTTACCTAACGGTATATTTAATTCGAATAAATTCCGAAAACGCATGAATATTAGAATATTGTAATTTAGAAAGCAATCTTATTTCCAGTAACTAGCTTGAATGCCGCAATGAATAACTGATGAACTTTTCAATAATGTGTTGAAATTTAAAAGATGAAATTTTGTAAGAATCTTATTTCTACTCCAGACAATTTATCTCCATCGTTTTTTTTTGCAATTTTCACTCCACTTTCAATGAATATATAATGATTTCTTAGGAATATTTGGTCGCGATTTGACAAACAAGTGAATGGAATTCTAAAACTTATGCCAAAAAGGTGAAGTTAGTTTTGAAATAAAGAATTTATTATTATACAACTGACAGTTCATGATTTGATAATAATCGTTGATTTTCTTATAATAATTTGATAAAAATTATTAATTTTTAAGCAAATCAATAATTTTAGCAAATATTACTGGTTACATTTGTAAAAGACATCAAATGTTAATTTATGTTAATTTTATTAAATGTATTTTTTAATTAACCACTTAATTAATTGTTTGAAATACGGATACATGTGAATTAAAGTTCACCTATTCAAAGCTGTCTAAGCTAAAGTTGTTTAAGCTTTAATTTAAAAAGTTCCATTCCTTGTGTAACTATATGAGAAACATTGTTTGATATTTTGCAACCTATAGTTGAGAGCGAAAACAGATTCACAGCTGCGATTCCTCCCATTTCATGCACGTGTTTGAACCCATTTTTTGAATCCACACTTAGCAGTTTGAAGGCAAAAAAAAAAAAAATTCCTTTTGGAAAGTTACCAAAAGAACCTAAAGTCTCTGGTTATCATTCCAGAACAGAAATGGGTGTATTCTTTGCTGACCCATGACATGAATTTTGAGATTCGAACCTCCTTAAAGATGCGGTTAATCTTCATCAGGCGGAAACGCTTGTCCAGTATTTTCTGGAGCACCTGACAAGACACGCCTCTATTTCCGATCCACGTTGACAGTTTCATGCAATAACTTCATAAAGTTGAGCTCTTTTCCCAATTAAAGAAAAATTCTTGGATTGGTTGTAGTGACGCAAAGCCTCACTCCAGTTGGTCAAATTGTCAGCGATGAAGTCAGACTCAGGCTATCAGAGTTTGACGAATTTTGCTCCGCTTGGCACCTAAAATTTAATTCTCCATGAGGTCTTATCTATTTTCGATTTTGCCATTGTTGCCATGGGCTTGGCGACTCCACGGGCTATTCAAAATGACAATACCTGCGAGTGAAGGGGGAGAAAAAAGAGGAGATTGATTGGAGGAGAAAAAGGATTTTTTTCACAAGCTGATGTGATGAATGTAGCGTGATATGCTGCAAAGCTATACTGTCCAAGAACTGATGAAAAAAGAGAACATAGCGGGTGGCAGTTCGAGGGGACTATGATGTCGTAAGAAATCCTGCCGCGCCATTGAGTTCCATACACCAGGCTTATGATCCTGATCCTAAGTGCGTGAAGGAAGGAGCCCGTGCGAAAGTCTGACCAGACAAGGTCCGGCCACAGAAGGAAGTGGGGCCAAACCACCAGAGAAGGACGAAATGACAAGAGACTAGACCTCTACACTTCTCCAAGACGTGTAAAGTTATACCTGAAATTCGAACAAATGCGGCAGTTGAAATGTGCGGATGCTTCCAGTCGCACATTGAAAGATTCCAATTAAGCGATGTCAAATGACCCGAACCAGATGAATCCTGTTGGAGATCGCCTTTCCGATGTCAAACGAGATAATTTCAATTTTTCAAGAACAACATTTTTTAAATCATTAACATCACACACTTTCTTTTATCCTTTATCTTTTTTCGCAGACCGATATGTTCAAATATTCAATTAGAAATTTAATGACTTAAAGAAGACGCATGTTTCAAACAAATTCATAATTATCTCTCAAATCTTCAACAAAAACTGGATGCTCTGGTCATAAAAGCAAAAATGAATCGGAAAACCACTTCCATTTCAACGAAAAACAAAATGAAGAGAGGAGACAAAAAACCAACACCAAGATTTATCGATTTCATTGGAATTCGATACGATGCATTTGCTCTTCATCGATTGGTAAGGACCTGATAAAAGGAACAATTTGCGAAAAGCAGGATGTTATCTCGAAATTCTCGCGAATTTCGATCAATCAGAGAAATTATATGAACATCGGGAACTGCACTCTATTAATACCATTTCAGAAAAGAATTTTATCATCGATTAACGAAAAAAAAGTTTCGGTATTCAAAGTAATGTATCGGAAATCTGATCATTATTTATTCACGATTTAAATAATTCCTATTTACATTTATGGCGATATAGTTAAAATACTTATTTCTGTATTTGTATGGAATGTGGTAATTTTTTTTGAACTTTGAAAGTTTGATAATAACGAGTTGTACTAGTACATATAAAGCAAGAAAAACAATATCGACACAGAAAATCGTTAGTAGAATTTTGAAAATGCTTCTGCGAAATTCAGAATACTCTCAAGAATAAGAAATACAGTCGAAATTTATATACAGTAGGGTTGCCGTGTACGTTCCGTATGTACTGCTTAGTCTCGCATGTATTACTTAGTCACATATATACTACTTATCCCGTATGTACTGCTTAAACTCCTATGTACTACTGCATTACTATTTGTATCGCTTTTGTCCCGTTTACTCCCTAATCTCAATCCGCGGATGCAATTGAATCAATGTTGATTTGTCATTATAATTTTAAAATGACTTGCGCTCAATTTTGTAATTATGTGAAAGAAGAAATTGACATAATTAAGAAAGTAAAGTCATCTTTGAAATATGACTGGGCTAAAAAGAATAAGCCTTGTATATATATTTTTATTATTTTGCGTGTTCATTCTATTAGTTTGCTTAAAAACTTCTTCGATTTTTTATCGGAGTAAAATAAACCATTATCTACACACGTTTTTCATGTTTTATTTATTTAACACTTAAACGTCTCATATGGCAATTATGGCAACACTAATTGCCACATTCTTCAGTGAAAGATAATCTCAATGTTTATAGGGAAGCAATAGCAGCGCCACCGTGCGGTGTGAACTGTTATCAGTCAGTAGAAACTGAGACGAAAACAAGTAAACCTGTACATAATATACTCCCGAGGCAAATTATAGATGATGGTTGTTATAAATCTAAATGTTTGTTTTTGTAATTGTGAGTGTCCATTAATGTAATAAATATTACCATTGAACCTTGTAACGTTCATTGGTTTCGCAGTGAAACCACATATTGAGCATTTTCTTACTGCGCATGGGCGAAACGTAGCGTCATTTTTCTTGTATAACTTAAGAGCAAGATACATAGACCAACTTTTGTAAAATTTTCAGTTCAATTCCGTTAGTATTCACAAAGATATCAGCATTGCAAGATATAAATTGCTTTCGACCCCAATGAGAAACAAAATGATGGGGGTTCTTGCATAAATTGATATTTTTAAAAATTGAATCTTCGAAATTAATATTGAATTATTACGTAATTAAATTCGTAATTTAAATTGAATTCCTATGATAACCTATTCTGAGGAAAAAAAAACAGCCTTTTACCGTTCACTGGTTTCACAGTGAAACCACAAATTTCTTGAAAATAAAAAAATGCCAATTTTTTTTCCTTTACATATTTATGATCAGCTATATTTCTAATACTCATTTTTGAAATAAATTTAGTAAATTTACCAAAACTTCCGAGAATTCTACTTTTAACTAAATCTTTAATTTCATATAAATTATATATTTCCAAATTGCAGTATAATTACTGGCACAGATTACACTTTGATACAGGGAAATCCATTTTCCTTCCACTGAAAAGCCCGAAAAACGAATTAATTAAACGAACATGGCGGGAGTCGATTGCATAAGGGAGACCGAAAGAGAACACAAAAGGCGGCCGCTTATATATTTATAAACGACACTGCAACTTTGCAACAAGTGGATGTGGTGCATGTCGCATCTCGCAGTAAATATCTGAAAGGAAATGTGTGGGGGAAAGCAGTAAAGTTGAACCGCGAGGAGGAAAAAGGGTGGAGCGTGATGACGTCACTTTGTGCGACGGGAGGGAATTCACCAGATGCTTTCATGGACGAAACAAGTTTTGTGCACCCCATTTTTTTTCTTTTACATATTTATGATCAGCTATATTTCTAATATTCATTTTTGAAATAAATTTAGTAATTTTCAAAACGAAACATGCAGTTAACTATAAAGGGCTAAAAGATCTAGCTGGTGTCACAGAAATAAAAAGATATCACTTTTGATGGAATGCTCCGAAGATCAGAATGAAAGTTCAGTTGAAGTAACGAATGATTTCTACAATTTCCAAAAACTAAAATATAGGTTACAAGTGTGAAAAATATGAAGTATGATTCATTTCGAGGAAATTTATTGATATTAATCGAAAAAATGTGTCTGCAAAATTTGTGATAATTTGTAATGATAAAAATAGAGTTAATTTGACCCAATTCCGTTATTGTTATCAATCGGTTAATGATATCAAAATTTTTAAGTCCCAAAGTGATCACATTAAGCAGAGTCTACTGTATATAAAAAAGCTGTCAGTCATCTAACAGATACCCTGTATTGCATGGAAATAGGCTATTGATTTGATTTTCTTTCCATGAACAAGAATTCTGAAGAATATTAAAGTAACAAAACTTTCATGCGTTAGGAATGTCTTCATACACCTTCGTCCCCTGAAATCCTTCCAGATAAAGAATTGTTTATGTTTAAAACATATTTTTCAGAGGGTAATCTAATTACGAGATGATATCTCAAATATACATTTCCAATATCTATTAAACAAATAGTGCTTTACTCGAAATCCATTTGAAGAACTTCTGCTGCTAAGAAATCTAATCACAGTTTCACTCGATCTCTTTGAAATGAAAATTTAATTACTATTCGCTTCGTTGAAAACGAGAATGCGAAATAATTTAGTGTTTTTTATTTATTTCTAAATAAAAGAACAACTGTACGCTGAACCAAATCGAAACACATTTTTGTAAAATAAAAATGAGTTCTCCGAATTCTACAAATTTAAGTATTACTTACTACTTATTAGAAGAAATTAAATTAATCTTTAGAAGAAGAGGAAAGTCAGCCACGAATAAGATTTCATTAAACTTCAGGTTTCGCGTGAATGTATTGGGAGTGATTAATTAAGATGGGAACACTGCTTCCTTTGACTTTTCTCATTTTAAATGACATCAAAAGAGCTTTAAACCCGGATCTGTCAAATGTTACTTTGAAATTTGATTATAAACGCAAGAAAAATCAATTTACCTTCGCACTAGAGGAAATTTTCAATGAAAGGTTGAATGTTGTGAACCGGAAAGGATTTAACGAACTTTACTACATAATGAATGTTTTGATATAACGTTGAGTTGATCAATACTTCGCTATTCCGGAGGGAAATTTGCTGCTCAGATACATATCTTTTGATGGATTTGATACAACGGTTGGATTTCTGGAAACCAAAGACCGCTAACTCTAACACTGTTAATTCGATGTACCTTTTCTCAAAATCTGTTAAAGATAAATATTTGAAATTTTTATTGTAAAAGTGCACCTTTTCATTATACTGAAATGAGCTTTTGGTTAATTTGCTATAAATTTACAAAATATTTAATTAGACATAGTGAAATTTCAGCCTATTTTGACACAAAAAAATTGTAAAAAATAAAGTTTTGAGTTTGTTCTTAAAAACTCATTTCAGTATAATGAGAAATGTGTACTTTACTTGTCTAGAAAGTTACAAAGATGTATCTATAACAGATTTTGAGAAAAGATACATCGAAATGACCAATTTCACGTTTTTTTTGTTTTGACACAAAAAAATGTGTAAAAAATAAATTTTTGAATTATTTTTAAAAAATTCATTTTTTTTCATTCAGTCAGTCCTCAGTGTTTTTCTTCATCTGTTTCAGAACATCCTCTTTTATGTCGTTCTTTTTCTGAAAATTATCAAAGATAAATGTATGACACCTAATCAGTGAAGCATGTATATGGGAGTTGCGGTTTTACATTGTTTTCTGCAATTATTTTAAAGCCTTTTTACTTTCTATATTTTATTCATCACGTTTCCTATAATTTCGATTTTTTTATAAAAATGATTAAATATAAATCTACGACAACTAATAAGCTACGGCCTGTCCATGGGAGTTGCAATTCTGCATAACTATGCAATTATATTTCAGGCTTCTCTAACTGGCCTCCACAATAAACGTAATACCCATTCAAATATTCGATAACATTTACATTACATTAAACCGCCAGCATTCCCGTGTTTAGAACCATTTGACTCCTTTCCGGTTTGGATGGATGGAGGTGAATTTTATTTTTTTAGAAAGGACAAAAACAATCAATAATGAAAAAAGAAACATACACTGGACAAGAAACAAACATAAGAACAACATGGAAAACAAAGCAATATGGAAAAAAATTAGAAATACGCAGAAGAAAAAAAGATTAATCATAAGTTGCCGGAAGTGTGTGTCACTCTGGGTGAATGCGTGCTCAATAATTATCCTCTACATTGAGATTGTTCTCATCACATATAAAGCGCATTAGGAGTCGAAGTCGGGCCTGGCAAGTTATACGTCAGATTGTTTTTCAACCACTGTAATTTAAGTGGCACTGTAGGAGTTTGGAAATGCCAGGAGAGGGTAAACCTACATTTTGTGGCATAGTGTATTGTATCTCCTTTTTCTCCGCGCGAGCTGTTCGAAGACTGAAGGTATGAAGGGAAGGGCCCGTGTCCTGTAACGAACATTCGCTCTTCTCTATTCCCTCCTACTGGCTTGTTTGAGACCCTAGCCACTATATCGTGTGTACTGCGGCAAGTCTCTCCGTTATCCCAGTTGTCTTGCTAGATGCTTAAATATGAATAAAAGTTCATATAGTGTAAACTCTCAAAAGCATCTAGAATTACTATTTTTAATTTATGAATAAAACTTCATTTAAATGGAGATGTCACTTAGATTAGATATATGTATCAATTTGAACAAACAATGACGGTTTTTAATAAATTAATTTCGTTGAAATAAATTGAAATTATCTCGTTTGACATCGGCATGGCGACCTCCAACGGGATTCATCTGGTACGGGTCATCTGACATCGCCTAATTGGAATCTTTCAATGTGCGACTGGAAGCATCAGGGAATCTCTGAAGGTGCGCACATTTCAACTGAGGCATTTGTTGGAATTTCAGGTATAACTTTCCACGTCTTAGAGAGGTGTAGAGGTCCAGTCCCTCGTCATTTCGTTCTTCTTTGGTGGTCTGGTCCCAACTTCCTTCTGTGGTCAGATCTTGTCACGTCAGTCATTAGCACGAGCCCCTTCCTTCACTCACTCAGGATCAGGATCTTAAGCCTAGTGTGTGGAACTCAATGGCCTTGCATGATTTCTTACGCCATCATAGTTCCCTCGAACAGTTATCACGCCACCAGCTATGTTCTTCTCTTTTTTCATCGGTTCTTGTACCGTCTAGCTTTGCAGCATATCACTCTACATTCATCACATCAACTTGTGAAAAAACTTTATTCCCTAGCAAGGCCAACTCCTCTTTTTTTCAGAAAAAAAGTCCCCCTTCACTCGCAAACATTGCCATTTTGTATAGCCAGGGGAGTCGCCAATCCCATGCCAACAATGCTAAATTCGAAAATAGAGAAGGGCTTATGGAAAATTACATTTTATGTGCCAGCGGAGCAAAATTCGCTAAACCCCCAAGGGCTTTGTTTTGAGTGGCTAGAGACTGGTTTTATCGCTGACAATTTGACCAACTGGAGTGAGGCTCTGCATCATAATAGCCAATAAAATTTTTTCTTTAATTGAGAAAAGGGCTCAACTTTAAGAAGTTATTGCATTAAGCTGTCAACGTGGAGCTTAAATAGGGGCGTGTCATGCCAGGTGGTCAAGAAAATATTGGACAAGCGTTTCAGCCTGACGAAGATAAACCGCAGTCCTAAGGAGGTTCGAATCTCTTAAAACAGGTCAGGGGTCAGCAAAGAATGCCTCCATTTCCGGACTGGAATGGAAACCAGAGACTTCGAGTTCTTTTGGGAACTTTCCGAAAGGAGATGTTTTTTCTTTCAAACTGAGAAGAGTGGACTCAATAATTGGGTTCAAACACGTGCATGAAAAGGGGAGGAATCGCAGCTGTGCATCTGTTTTCGCTCTCAACTATGGGTTTCAAAATATCAAGCAATGTTTCTAATATAGTTACAAATGGAATGGAAGTTTGCAAATTAAATTCAGAAAATGATTAACTTTTATGATTAAAAATAAATGTGGATTAAATATTTCAAATTAAACACATAAAATTATTAACATTTAGGATTAAAATAAGTGTAGATTAAATTTAAAAAAAATCAAACACAGAAAATTATTAACATTTATGATTAAAAATAAATGTGGATTAAATATTTTAAATTAAACACAGAAAATTATTACATGTAAAAAGTAGAAATTGTTGAAATTTGAATCTGTTCATAAATCTTGTATCTTACTGAAAAACAAAAGAACTTTGTCATTTCAACATAACAATTACGACGTCCCGCGTATCTCTGAAAATCAAATAGCAGATTTTCAGAGTCCTATTAATGCCTCGAATTTGAAACGATGACTAAAAGTTCGTCGAAATGAGCTGGAAGAATAGCCAATGGCATGCTTTTGTAGCGCCGTCTGGTAAAATGATATAAAACGATATTCTTCTCTAGTGCGCTTCACACATACGCGAGCCAGTTGGAAGGTAAAATGTTCTTTTTTTATTCTTATATTAAGACTATTTCAAATTTCATAGATTTCTGCTGAAAACTTAGCTTAAACAGCTTTTAATGGGTGAACTATAATTCACATGTATCTGTGTATCAAATAATTAATTAAGTGTTTAATTAAAAATACATTTAATCAAATTAATGTAAAGTTGTTTTGATGTATTTTACAAATGTAACCAGTAATA